>JAXGGA010012960.1:0-36916 GCA_038373865.1 Uloborus plumipes
ATGTTGTTTAAGAGGGGATGCTTGAAGACTCTCTTCAGAAATTTTATGAAATGGAAGTATTAAAAACGCGGTTGTAGGCTTGATCTTCTTGAATTGTTGAATCTTCAATGATTTTTTAAGAGACTTATTTAAAGATTCTCTCACGGAAATTCTCTGAAATTGAAGTTTCAAAAGTGCCGATTTGGACGATAATTGATGATGATAGGAAGAAATGGGTTTGGCGATCCTTCCCCGTATATTTTAGTAAATGAAGTCCAGTAAAAAACATCTTCGACGATTCGAAAGTTTAGCCCTAAAAACGAATTTTCTCTTGGGGAGGGACTGGAATTCAGATAGAAAATTTTGAAATTGAAATTTTAAAAGCACAATTGTAGGCCATCTTTGATAACCTTATGAAAAAAGAATTTGGGAGCTCGTTCTCAAAATTTTTTAGAAATTTAAATTAAAAAAAATATTTTTTGACGATCTTTGATAATATCAGTATGATGGGGCTAAGGGGTCTCATTCAAAATGTTTTGAACATGAAATTCTTTGAAAAAAATTTTAGACAATCATTCAAGATTTTGTGGGGCGGTTCAGTGCCCTTCCCCAGGAATTTTTTCGAGACTGCAGGTCCCAAAACGTACTTTTACACGCTTTTCAATCATCTTAGATCAATCATCATTCTTCAATCATCCTGGCTCTTAAATCAAAATAGTCTAAGGACTGGCTTTACCCCCTTCTTACATTCTTTTATTTATTTTGGGGAGTGCCCATAAATGTCGCATTTTATCTTACCCCCCTTGTTGCATGTCACACTGTTTTTCATAAGCATAATCTCACAACAAAAGGCATGATGTCACATTTCTTGTTCCCCCTTCCCTCTTCCACACAATTCCATGAAGCCCCCTCAAAGTGTAACATCACGTTTGGTCAACCCCTTAAATAAAAATGATGCGAAGAAACCCTCTCCTAGTTTTCCTTACTGAAATTGAAAACATTTTCACTCTGATGCTTTTGTTTGAAAAAATAGAAATGCCTCCAAAAGCAAAAAAAAAAAAAAAAAAAATCATTTTGGACTGAAGGTGACACTTTGCTGCGATACCATAAGGTCTTTTTTCCGTTTTACTTAATTTTGAATATCATTCCTCTTAAGTTTTATTTATTTATTTATTTATTTTTAAGTTCCTTCAAATTTTTAAAAATAGGTGAAGACCGCCTATATTGGACCACTGCTTAAATTGGACCTCGGGCTTAAAATCTAGTACAGAGATCTATGCGAAACTTTAGCGATAGATACATAAAGTTTTAGGAATAAAATCAATGTGTATGAAGTTTCACCAGTCTTCGAACTGTGTAGCGTGAGTTACGGCATGATTTATGTTGAAAACGTGTAAAATCTTATTTTGCGGACTTGTACCTAGTAAGATAGTACTAAAACTTGTAAGTTGAGGTAAACTGCTGTTATAGCATAATAATCTGTGTTTAATAAGGATCACATCTATGTATTTACATGCGCGGTTGTGATAATTCTTGACAGAGAAATAAGCTGAAGAATAAAAAATGGCATGTTTTCCTTTATTGGACCGAAAAAATTTTCCTATATTGGACCGGTGGTCCAATTTAAGAATATGATTTTAAGCAAGACTTTTCATTAATTGTAACATTAAATAAATGACTCATCTGATTTAATAGCGTAGTTAAGATTATTTTAAGCATACTTTAACACCTATTCACGATATTCATTTTTTTTATCAAGCATCACATTTTCTAGAAGCTGCAAATTCTTGAAATATTTGTTTTTTTTTCTTTTTTTCCATTAAGTTGCAGTTTCAGGTTGTTAAACGTAGTTATTAATTTAAATAAAATTTATGCTGGTTTACCGAGGAAAAAAAATGAAATTCTTCGATTTGCTCGAAAAGATTTTAAAAAGAAACAATTAATATGCTACTAAAATGTTCAATGTAGATGAAACCGGTCTTTTCACTGCCCAAAAGCCCAAAAAATATATCGACATACAAAAGTAACACACCAGTTTGGAGCAGTAATGTGTGGTGAACGTGTTAGAAACACACTTGCTATTTTGCTGCATGAGTGCAACAGAATTGCTACACCTCCCTCCTTCCCCATGCTTATTTTCAAAAGAATACGTTTCATGTGTTTACTTATCGTAAAAGCACCCCCTGGTGAGCAATACGCTTGTCTAAAAAAAGGTTGGATCACAAACGATAACTCACACAATTGATACAATATTTCACCAAAACCGTTAAACCAAGAGCATAGATGCAATAAACTGGGTTAACGAAAACGATATAATAATGCTTTCTCTTAAAGCACACCATGCAAGATGTTATCTTTTTTCAGCCTCTGTCTACATATTTTAATCGAGTGTGTGATACATGGATGCGAGAACATCCAATGAGATCCATTACCCAATATCGAATAGAAGAACTGATTGGTAACTCTTATGGGTAAACCTCAATCAAGGCCATGGTAAATGTTGTGAGCTGATTCTAAAGAACAGGAGTTTGGCCTGTTAATTGACATGTGTTTAGCGGCATTGACTTGGCTGGAGCAGAGTTCGAGGTAAGTAGTCCAGATAAAACTACTCAAAGTAAGCAGGCTACATGTTCGGTGTAAGTTGTACTGTTGTACACCATGTACAAGAACTAGCTACGACTTAAATTAGTACAAGCTCTGCATAATCAGCGGATAGTTCTCATCAAAGCATGATTGTCAACTCCAACTATGATTTTGTAAAGGCCAGGCTCACATATCAATTTACCTAAAAAATAGAAAACACAAAAAGGAAGGCTACCTCAGCAATCATTCTAACGCCGTGTGAAAGAAACATAGAACAGAAAAAGTCAAGAAACTGCACAAAACAATAGTTATTGCAATATTTGTCAGAAAGATGAAGCGCAAAACATGATTAAATGCATGAAATGATATCGGTGAGTGTACCAACACTGCCTAAATGAGACCGAAGCAAAAGAAACTCCATTGCAAATCCTGGAAAAAAGATGTATAGTTCAAATATAAATTATTCTATGATTTCCTGGTACGGTCCAATTTAGGAAGCGCATAGTTCAAAATAGGCGCATATATTCCTAAATTGGACTTTTGCAACTTTTTGTAAGATAATTTTTTTTAAAATAATTTCCATATTTTTAGAAAATATTTACATATTTTACATATTTTTAGGGCGGTTCCTGATTGAACTTAGCTTGCGATGCCCTATTTTGTATTTCTGTTTTGCTTCACATTGAGCGACACAGGCCTCCTGTTCTTAGGGTGTCCAATATAGGCGGTCTTCCCCTACTTGATGGGACTTTTCGTAACAATATTTTAGATCTCTCTCTCTCTCTGTCTCGTTTTGTTTATTTATTTTTTCTACTTGAAACATATTTTGCGGCTTATGTATTTTTCTCTACTTTGCTGTTATACGTTGATATTTTGATATACTGCTTTAAGAATATAAGTTTAAAAAAAATCACGATTACAATACTTCCTTTACTGCGTAAAAAGAAGTAAAAAACAATCTTAGATATTTTAATTAAAAAATAAAATAAAATATGCCGGTTACCCCCACGAATCTAACTTATTAATTAATTTTAACTGGGGTTTTTGATGTCTTTCCCTTATAATGTACCAGATACTTTTTTATTTATAAAAACGTTTGCAACGTACATCTCCGCGGCTGATGAGTTACCTTGATATGATAGTTTTTTTTTTTTTTTTTTGGATGATCTTAAATAAAGTTTTCAAACAGCATTTTTTCTTTTAGTTTTTATTTTAAAAATAAACAAAATAAAATAAAGCAAAAAAACTTTCTAATATTTTTATTCATTTGTTCCCTTTTTTTTTTTTTTGGTACTCGTCGGGATTTTCTTATTTTTTATGTCACTAAAATGAGATCAGCAGTCTGCGCTGAAAAACTGAGGGAGTATACCACTCTTTCACCCGCCCTTGGCGAGAGCCCTGACGTTAATTCTTCGTCTATAAAAATTATTTTTCAGTCTCTGCAATGAGTCGAAATTACAAAAGAACCAATGTATATTTCTTCGTATATTTGCAGGCTACGACTGGGGTAAATGAGCGTGGCCTTAGCCTCCTTCATCTATGAAGATGAAGAAAAAGCGCATTTTTATTACTTTCTTCTGTATTAATACAATATTGTATAGATGTAAAAAAAATTTTTTGGATACAAAGGAGCATCTGGAATGTTTTATAGGTGCTCGCCCAAAATCGCTTTATTTTAAGTTTTGCTATATTTTTAACACCCCCACCCCCTTGTATCTATTTTTGGAGAAGCGCTTTGAAATTTGTTTCGTTATGTATTATTTAAAATATTTATATTTTTTTCCTTTCTCTATGTTTTATTTTTTACAGAAACTCAGTTGTGATATTTTCTTACTTTGATTTGATAATTTTGCACCTCTCCAATTTTTTGACTCCGTGCTGGGGCACTGTTGGATCTGTAAATGTTGTTAAGTGCAAAGCCTTGCATTTTGTTTCATACTTAGAGTTTGTTAAGCCTTGCACTTTATTTTATACTTTATTTTATATTTGGCATTGTTGGAGTTTTAAATATTTGATTTTTCATGGAATACTGAGTCTGAGTGAGTAGTTACAAGTTAAGTTTTGATGTTAGTTGTCTGTAGTATATAGATGGTGCGTTCTTGCATAATTTCTGAGGTTGTGTTAATAAATTGCTTTTTTATTAACTAATGAGTTTTAATTGATACGGATTTCGATTTCTGAGTTGAATTTTAATCGATTTCCATCATCTGGCGTCCGTTCGACAAGACCATCTATACTACGATACGAGTGAGTTATTGAGTTATTATTGAGTTTATCATTTTGTGAGCGAAAAAATATTTTGAGAATTTTAAAATGGATGAGTTAAAGAAATCCAGGACACAGTACAGGAGATTATTTACAAGAGCTTGCAATGAATTCGATATAGAAGAACCTGGCTTAACTGGTGAAGATAAATTGCTTAGACTTAAAATAATCGAAGAAAAAGCATTTTTAATGATTGAGACGGAGTATAAAGTTAGAAATCTTCTGTACGAAGATAATACTGTGGAAACAGAACGTGATGCTGAATTTGATCAATCTGAGATGTATATTGATCGTTGGCGCGTTTTAGGACACAAACTCAAAAAACTTTGCCAATCTGAAAAAGACTGCTTCGGTCTCGAGTGCAAATTTGTCACAGAGAAATACTCTGCTACGGTACCTAAAGATTCGACTCCTGTCATTTAATGGAGAGATAAGAAACTGGCTGGGATTTTGGGGACAGTTTCAGAAGATTGATAAAGATCCCAGTTTAGATTTACATGATAAATTTGCATACCTGTCTCAAAGTATGGTGAAAGGAAGCGTTGCCGAAGATTTGATTAAAAGTTTCCCACCGGGTGGTGACAGTTACGTACAAGCATTGAGTCAGCTAAAGAGTAGATTTGGCAAAGATGAACTGTTGATCCAGGTCTATGTAAGAGATTTGTTGGCGATAGTTCTTCAGAAAGGCAGTGCTCGAACAAAATCTCTTAGAGTGCTATACGATTTACTAGAAAGTAAATTACGGGCATTAGAAACGCTGGGTGTAACAAGAGCCAAATATGCATCCGTGTTGTTTCCTCTAATTGAGTCATCGTTATCCCAAGAAACATTGAGAGCTTGGGAACGGCACCGAACAACTAATCGGAGAAGGAGAGATGCTGCCACAGAAGATGAACAGAGTTCGCGCCAAGAAGAGAAGAGCGATTTGAGCTCGATTTTGGATTTTCTACAAGATGAGGTAGAAGCCGAAGAAAGAATAATTTTGGCTTCTCAATCATTCGAGTGTTCTAAAGTGAAATCAGTTATTCGAGATGACATGTTTTACACTGAGAAAAAATCTGTTAATAAATCAAAATTTGGGAATGCCGCTCAAGTAGCAACAGCAGCTGATCTTTTAACTTCCTCACAGGGTCTGAAACAATGTATTTTTTGCCACAATCATCATGATTCGAATGATTGCATAAAAGCAAGAAAGTTATCGCTTAAAGAGAGAGAAGATCTTGTCAGGAAATCTCATTGCTGTTTTCTGTGCCTCAGAGAAGGACACCAAGTTCGTCAATGCAATGTAAAAGAGGGATGCGTCAACTGTGGAAGAAAACATCACATTTTGTTGTGTAGAAGTGCACAGATATCCCAGTCTTCACTTACATTAGAAGAAACTTTGGAGCAAGATTCAGCCCTTGCAAACATTTTGATGTCGCCAAAAGTAATGTTGCAGACCCTGATGGTGATCGTCAGAGGTAACGGAAAGAGGCGTAAAGTAAGAGCAATTTTTGATTCTGCATCACAGAGGTCATATATTCTAAAGGATACAGCTAAGGAGATGAAGTACAGAGCTAAGGGTACAGAGTATCTCCAACATGCTCTTTTTGGAGGAAACAATTCTGGTGTGTGCAAGCACGACGTATATAAATTATATTTAACGAGTGCTAATGGAGACTATAATTGCAATTTTGACGTTTTAAGTCAATCAGTCATATGCGAAACAAAGCCACCTACGAGTGAATGTACGAAAGAACTTTCCGACTTAAACATTTATATTGAGGATGATAATAGAGCCCCAATTGAAATTTTGATAGGAGCAGACGTTGCAGGAAAACTTATGACAGGAGGATTTAAATTACTTCCTAGTGGCCTTGCCGCAATTGAAACTAAATTAGGGTGAACTGTAATGGGGAAGAGCTCTAGTTTAGAATCTCATGAAAGCACTGCATTGCTTGTAACTAGTATGATTTGTAGTGATACCTGTAGATCGAATTTGTGGACTTTTGTCTCTTTGGGTATCACTGATATCTCAGAAAAGAATACAGCACTTGAATTACTGGAGGTGGCGAATCAACATTTTTTAGACACAGATCGAACAGAAAATGGTAGATTTTTAGTGAGTTTACCTTGGATTGAGGGTCATCTTCCGCATCCTGATAATTTTGAGCTCTCTGAGAAAACGCCGCAGAAAGTTGTAAAGAATCTAAAATCCCAAGGAATGTTCGAGTCATACGGAAAAGTGTTTCAAGAATGGTTAGGAGAAAATATTATAGAAGAAGTACCAGAAGATGAAATTCAACGTACGGCACATCATTTGCATGACCGTCCGGTTTTAAAGGAGAATAGTACAACAAAAATACGTCCCGGTTTTGATGCTTCCGCAAAACAAAAAGGTTCAGCTAGTCCTAATGATTGCTTAGAGAGTGGAGTTAATCTAATTGAGGTGATTCCGAATATTTCGTTTCGGTTTTACTTGGAGAAAATTGGAGTTATAACGGACATTCACGAAGCTTTTCTACAAATTTGTCTGTCCTCTATTGATAAAGATTACTTGCGGTTTTTGTGGTTCGGGGAAAACGGCCATCTAACGCACTTTCGCCATTGCCATGTAGTATTTGGCATTCCAAGTAGTCTATTTTCGCTCGGAATTGTGATTATGAATCATTTACAAAGTGTTTTGACTAGTGAAGATGAGAAATATCTCGATAATATGATTAAATTATTGATGAAAAGTTTCTACGTGGATAACAGTGCGACAAAGTGTACGGAATGAACAAGAATTAAAGCTTTTTATTGAAGTTGCAAGCCAGTATGCCTATGCAGCAGCAGCTTTTTTTCGTGTAGAAACGAATGAATGTGTTAATGTACAGTTGTTAACTGCCAAATCAAGAGTGTCGCCAACTGGAAAGAAAAAAACGATTTTTGCCAGACTTGAATTATGACTGTTGAGTTGGGAAGTCTCCCAACTCAAGGTGGGAGGATGTTGAATCTGTAAATATTGTTAAGTGCAAAGCCTCACATTTTATTTCATATTTAGAGTTTGTTAAGCCTTGCACTTTATTTTATACTTTATTTTATATTTGGCATTGTTGGAGTTTTAAATATTTGATTTTTCATGGAATACAGATTCTGAGTGAGTAGTTACAAGTTAAGTTTTTATGTTAGTTATCTGTAGTATATAGATGGTGCGTTCTTGCATAATTTCTGAGTTGTGTTAATAAATTGCTTTTTTATTAACTAATGAGTTTTAATTGATACGGATTTCGATTTCTGAGTTGAGTTTTAATCGATTTCCAACAGTTACCCTTAGGTTGTTTCTGAAATAAACGATTCAATTGATTTTAAAGTTTCCTTACCTTGGAGCTCATTTTAAAGAGGTTCCAATTGTCCAGCAAACAGTATTTTGTAATAAATTTATTTAATCTCCCGGAAGGAAAACTAAATTTTCATATAGAAATGACTCTCAAAAAAGACAAAATTCATCTTTAACATTTCCCTCCTTACCATGTGGGTGTGATATTAGCAATTCAGAAATTTCTCCATCTCAGACCCATCAACTCAAAAAATTTTCAGAAATTGCGCAACCATGGCAACAAATCGCTCCCTCCATCTTCGCCGAAAACAGGGGGTAAAATATTCCCCGACGAATTGTTTCCCTTTAAGGTCCTCGTAAACAGACGGCAGATTTTCATTTCCTTCGGGTTCCGCAGGGATACATTCACAAAGGCTTCCCTGTCATTTCGGTGCTTTCTCCCGGCCGCAATGGTGGAAATATATCGGAAGGGATCCATTAGGGGGAGGATGAGGCTCCGGGGATAAAAAAAAGTTGTTTGCAACACGTGGATGCGTTCGGATTTTGTCATCGCGTTTTTAGGAGACTGAAATAGAAACTGTAGGCTTAAGCTGAATTCTTGAGATTAGTTTTGAGTTATGTGGTAAAATTTATTAGGTTGCTTCATCTTGGGGTAATGGATTTTAGGGGGAGGGATACGTGCCTCTCCCAAAGGGAATACTAATCTAGTGGCCCCACATTAAGTAATTTTCCATTCATTTTTCGATAATATTAAAAAAAAAAAAAAAAAAAAAGGCGAAATTAACCCACGTGGGTAATTATAATAATATAGTAAAGGAATATTAATACTAATTTAATAATCTTAAAAAAAAATAAATAAACTAACTGCATAGCTAAATATAAGCACTTTTCTATCTGCACAATCAACAGATACAGTGGAACCTCGATAACACGACACCCCATGGGAACTTAAGAGTTAACTTTCGAGTTAAGCGGACGTTAAATTAATGAGGTTCCATTATTTCAATGCTTAATTAAATAGTTAAAATGGTTAAAATGACCGCAATGTGATTTCTGTTTAATATATCTTGTTAATCAACCAGTTGTTTTTAATGGCATTTTGTAACTTATTCTTTTAATTTTTTATGCACAATAATGCTATTTTGTTTAATTTTTCAAGAATTGCTTTTTTACACACAAGACCCTTGGGGTCACTTCCCCAGAATGCCGAAAAAAAAAAGGAGAGAGAGAGAGAGAGGTTTATTCATCAACTCGCCTAAAATCCTTATCTCTTACCTGTCACAAGGAACGGCAGGAGGGCAGAGGGGTAGGAAAGTACAATAGGGTTGGAGAAGGTGGGCTGACAGGTGATGGCTCTCAGTCGACGTAGGGGGAAAATATTGTGTGAAAGGGGAAACTTCTGCGATAGGGATTCTTGGAAGGATATTTTCCTTTCAACTCCTGCTATAGGGGGGCAACGTGTTTGCTAAATTGTGAGGCCTAACGTAACTCTCAGCACCGTGTGTTGGTTTTTTTTTCCTCCTTAGCACCAAAACTTTACTTCAGAGTACAGTTCCTACTTTATAATGAAAATGTATTCTATGTATCATCCTAAAAAATTTCAATGCATTTATATTTATAATTCATTTTCTGCTTATGCATTTGATAGATTTAGACCTGATATGCAATCTGAAAAATGCTGTAATCATCGAGATGATAGTTTCATCACATTAATACTTATAATTGATTTTCTACTTAAGCATTTAATGTTTTTGAGACCTGATATGCAATCGGAAAAATGCTGTAAACATTTATGCAATGAAAACTTAAATAAAAATGTATTTAATTAGAAATGGAGCGAAGCTTCGACGATTTATTTAATGAAATAATTCATTAATTTTTAGCTATAGGCATATAATTTCAGTGTTTGTTAAGTTTATCAATCCGTTGACAAAATTTAACCCATTTTATAGATGTTGATCAAGATTATTAACAATTAATAGTCCAGGAGTATAAATCACTCTCAGAATTAACAACAAGAAGTTCTGTCAAGAACTAAACGAGCCTACTTTCCCGTACATCGAAATCGGCATTGTAGCATCTGATCAATATTCTCTTGATTATCTGAAACTGAAAATTATGTCAAACATACCTCTATAGCACTTAAAGCTGATTTCTAAAAGCAAAATATACCCCTCTCATCAGATGAAATAGACACGTAAAAATTAAATAACCGAGTCAATTAAGTTTTGTCGCACCTTTAAAGAATGTAACTGTTATAGTTCTTCCGTAGAAAAATTCCACAATCGTTTTCAAAAGAAAAAAAAATAAACAAATAAAATAAAAGTACAAAGAACTTCAAAACACATTTTATCAAAGAAAGAAAAAAAAAACTCGTTCGTTAATAAAATGTCTTGAATTTCATTTTTAATCCGTTGCCAGTTGTTAAATATAAATAAAGAATAAAATGCTCTGGTGAATGAAAAATTTTTGTTAACAAAAAAAAAAAAAAATATCGTCTGCAAAAAAAAAAAATCATAATAATAATAAATTAAACAAAACAAATAAATAAATAAACAAAAAATCGTCTGCCCAGTCAGTCATTTTTTTCTGAGCCTGCATTTCCGCCATGTCTGCGGAGTCCGAGTCGGAATCAGAGTCCTCACAGAAGATTATTCAGAAAAATACTTTACAATACATTATTTATCAAAACCATTTTCTTACAAAGTTAGTTTGAAGGAAATCCGCCTTGAAGTTCAGAATCAACATTCAATTTAAATTTCTCCGTAGGCGCTCATGTTAAAATTTTTTCTAAACGGTTCATCATTGAACGAAAAATTGTTCAAATTGAAAAGTGAAATATGGGAAGAAGCCTCTCCGAGATCTTTCGAACAAAAAAAAGTTTATTCAATTCCGACGGTTCACTTAAAAGTTATTAGGTGGGGAAAGGTTGTTTGAACGGTTCAATGTTGAACGAAAAAAATGTTCAAACTGAAAATTTAAATACGGTAATGAAGCATCCTTGCCGAGATCTTTCGAACAAAAAAAAGTTTGTTTAAATCGGACTGTTCACTCAAAAGTTATTAGGTGTGAGAGCTTTTTTGAACGGTTCAATGTTGAACGAAAAAATTGTTCAAATCAAAAATGTAGGTACGGGAATGAAGTATCCCTGAAAAGATCTTTCGAACAAAAAAAAGTTTGTTCAAATCGGACTGTTCATTCAAAAGTTAGTATCGCGGGACCGCTTATTTGAACGGCTCAAAGTTGAACCGAAAATTGTTCAAATCGAAAAATCAAATATGGGAATGAGCTGTACTCGCCGAGATCTTTCCAACAAAAAAAAGTTTGTCCAAATCGGAATGTTCATTCAAAAGTTATTAGGGGGGGACAGACAGACCGACAGACCGACCGACCGACAGACCGACCGACCGACCGACAGACCGACACACAAATTCCCCATCTCAATACCCTACTTTCAAATTTTTAATTTTTCGATATTTATTTCATTTTTTTGTTTCTTTTTGACTTTTTTTTACTTGGCGATTTTTTTTTACTTGGCGATATTTTTTGGACTTGGCGACATTTTTTGGACTTGGCGGCATTTTTTAGATGCATTAAGCCAATTTCAATGCTTTTTTCGTTTCTTTTATTTTTAACGGGAAAGTAGGCTAAAAAGTAAATTGAAGCTGTAAAAAATATGAGACCCTCTTTCCTTGCACCTACACTTTTAATGAAACATATCGCGCAGAATATAATCTGTGCGCTGAGCATAACTCTTGAAAATCGGGACCGAATTCCCAAATAGCAGAAAACAGCCAATTTTTAGGTGTGACGAAACTTTATTCCAATCTCTTTTTATAGTACTGTGAAACCTGTATGCCAATACTGACAAAGCAATAAACTTATCTATGACATTTTATTTGGTTCCGGTAAATTTCTCATTTACCCATGCAATGTGTTCTCAACCAGATTGTTAAGATAATCTCATTTCACATGCACCATGCACCTGTATGTAACGATAATTTACGTTTTCCTCTTTTTTTTTTTAATTAAAAGGAGCAGCTCAAAATAAAGTTAAAAAATTTGAAGTTTATGTAAATGTAGCACCGAAAGGCAAATTTTATTCAATTTTATGTTATACTAGAGTTACCCGCCACGGCTTTGCCCGAGGTAAATTTTAAAGGATTTTTACTGCTGTCGCTGTATCCATATTACACGAATTAAAAAACTAAGTACAGTAAGAAAATGAAATTCAAGCGCAATTTTACCAGAGTTTTTTGAAAAAAGAAATATCTGCCTTGTATTAACAAAATCGTAATGTTTAAGGTCTAAAACTGCGTATACGAAAACTTCTTCTTGGCGAGATTTACCATGCTTAACATGGCGCAGCATAGCCATTGAAGTCTCTTGCTCCAAAAAATCATACACAACCAACCAACCATGTTTAACAGAGACTGTATGTTCTTTATTTTTAGTTAGTTATTTTCGATTTTAACTAAATTCAAGTATTAGTTAAAGACCTTTTTTATTTACTTGACGATTTATTTTTAATTGCAGTTAGGATTTATTTTTACTTTTTGCAGAGTATTTAGAGAAAGAATTATGAAGTCGAACGTGCCACATTAGGCAAGAAATTTACCATCATTGTTTTCATTTTGGCAGTATATTTAATATCTCATCAGTATTTAATATCCAAAATATTCAAAAACGCTCACACTTTTTTTTTCTTCAAAAACTTTGCCATGTCTTCCTTACATTTAGATGGCAAAACAAAAAAGAGGAAATTTAGTCTTTGGGAGCGTTAGTTCCATCAAAACTTTTTTAGTAATAGGAATGTCATTTTACTTGGCGATATATTTTCTTGCTAAGCGAAAATTAAAATTTGAAGCTTGCATCGTCGCCATGGTTGCTCCCTTTTCTCTTATTTTACATTTTAATTTAGATTTCAACGATAATATTATGACTGGATATCTTTATTTAGCTGATTATGTTTCGTGTTAATCTAGCTTTTCCAGTTGATTTGGCGAGTTTTTTAGTAGTAATCCTCACATTATTTCGTAACTTTTTTTAGTTGAAGCATTATTTTACTTTCAACTGTAAAACATGTGGATGAAATTGAAAACAAAAAAGGACAATTTCCGCGATTGGAAGCTGGCTATCTCTCCAAATCTTTATCGCCAACGTATGAGCGAGGGAAATCTTTTCTTTGGAAACTAAACTAAGGATCACCGAAATAAATAGTTATCGCAACAAATTTGACAACCGCTAACCGCTCCTAATTCACAATTATCGAAATATCCCTTTGTTCCGAGAAATGTCAATCATTTGTGCAAATTTAGGCACAAAAAGAAAATTACCCTTTGATGTTATGCAAATAAAATATTTTTTCTGAAAAATTCATAGGTAATGTGGTGGGAATCCCAATTCCATTTTTGCATTTCAGTCCGAATTCTATGCTTTACGGCACGATTTAGGTGCCCTGTTTGATAATTAGGTCGTGTTTAACTCCAAACTAAGCGTCAAAATTATATCAAATTGTGAGTCGTGTCTCCAATTTCCGAGGCTTCACTTTTTATATATGATAGTTTTTTCATCATTGGATTAGCATTTTTGTTGAGTTTTGCATCATTGAGTTTTGATAATAATGCTTTTTGTATTACAATTTATGAAAGTACTATTGTAGGAAATTGTGTACTTTCATGCATGAAAGTAAATGATGAAGTTCAACATTGCAAAAATATTGCATACATGTAACCCCTTTTCCAAAACATACATAATTTTCTGCCTCTCATAGCTAAGCAGTCGCAGTAAGAAAGGCTGCTTAACATCAGAAGCTCAAAATATTTTCACTGCAAAAGATATAGCTTTTTACTTTGAATCATGTGCATTCAATATTTTACAGTTGAGTGATTTAATAAAATTATTATTTTTCTCCCAAAATATCATTTAGTGAAAAGATTCAATATTTCAATTAGATACTAGCAGCTTGACCCGGCATTGCACGGCTTACCTCTGAACAAAAAAATAACAAAACTTAAATATTTTATACGACTGGCCTTCTTACTAATTTTTTTCTAAAAGCTCTTTTATTTTTGCGTTTCACAGTGTAGTTTTTTACTATACATTTATCATATACATATCATAGCGTGATGTAATTAAAATAGTTTTTTAATAGATTGTTGTCTTATTAACTCGGTGAAACCGCCGAGGACAGCCATGCCATAACAAAGGTTTTCGAAGTAACAACTCATATCCATTATAATACAAAGGATTTCTCATTTTTTGTTTTCCTGCTTTTCAAATAATTTATATTGCAAAAACTACAAGAGTTGCTCGCGATAAAAATTAATAATACGTAAGTGGCCTGCTAATGAGTTTCACGCTTGATTCAGTCAAACTTCTCATTATCATTATTATTACTGTTTCATATCAACCACGTTTTGTAACAATGGATTCCTTACTTAATCATTTAGGACAAATCGTTTTAGATTTGAGCAAAATTTGAAGATTTTTCTCTATTTCTTCAGAATCCCTTCATCAAACCCTACGTCAATTAAAAGTAATAAGCCGGAAAAATTATGAATCTATCGATACCTGGTTCGACAGTTCATTGGCGTTCAGGAGAAAGAAGCAGGACTCAATGCAAATAATACAATAAAATATTTTTAAAAAAAAGTGACAATATCTTAAAGCCTGAGGGGAAGGGGCTATTACCCTTCCAAATGATGGGCTTGCATCGCATGCGGCCCACCAATAATGCTACTGTTACGTGTGTGGCCCTTTACTGAAAAAGGTTGTGCTCCCCTACGGTAGAACATGCTTTTCATATTGCATATAAAGGTTTGCATTACTTAGTTACAATGAAAAACATTAGAAATGTCTTCTTTTCTTATACTAACAGTACAAAACTAACAAAAAAACTTTAATCAATGAAATTAATTTAAAAAAACCGTACATATTTTGTATTTTTAGTGTCACTTAAAGCTCAAAATGTTACATCGAAATTACCGATGGGATTAATCTTGGAAAAAAAAGAAAAAAAAAAACATGTTATAAGTATTCGGGTGTATTGTCGGAGAAGGATTGTTTATACCGCTCATTAATGTTGCACTTTTTATAGTTTCATCATCGACGGTAATTCGGTACATGTGATTTTGATAAATTAATAGTTTTCCTCCCCGAGTCGATTACATGTAACTGAAGCTCATTCTAGTAAGAAATTAATATCGATGAAGTAGATAAAACGCGAGTAAAAAAATGGCTAAAGAATAATCACCAACACGTTTTATGTGAAAAGAGGGTTGGTAGGGACGAAAAAAAATCCCTGCGAAACCCTTCTTGGAATCCGGAACTGGCCCCCTCTTTTGATTGACGTTATCTCTCCCCATGGGCTTGACCAACTCGTCAAAGTAGCTCGCGTTATCAGCTTTAGGCGAAGTAGTGTGCACACGTTGCACACTACTTCGCCGTAACGTTGCAACTTTTGTTAAAATGCAGTTTTCGGGGCATTCGTCTTAAAATAATTGCATCTTTTATCATATATGATGCATTTTTAAGACGTTAGGTGCTAAAATTTTGTTAAAATAATTTCCTAAAAATCTGAAAAAACTGCATTTTTTCCAAATTTCAACGCAATTGTGGCAGATCAAGAAATAGACCAAAAACTTTCAAATTTTTTATGTACACGTTGCTTCCTCAATGGCACCTTTTCCGCTATACCCACCATCGAAATTAATGATCCTTAATAAAGCTGCCGATTGACGAGGAACTTTTTTCTTCTTTAAAAAACTATGGATTATTCTTCACGAGGGATTTAAAGTGGTACTATTTAGTTTGTATGCACTTTTCAAAAAAAAAAAAATAATAATAATTTACTTTAGCTGCTTTTTTATAAAGTGAATGGTAAGCACTTGTAAACAAACAGCACACAAAACTATTTAAGCATTGAAATTATGGAGCCTCGTTAATTTAACGTCCGCTTAACTCGACATATTTTAAGCTCCCATGAGGTGTCGCAGGGATGCCCACAGGAGGAATTTTTTAAAACTAATGTATTTATTTACTTAAATTATTTATTAAAAATTTATTTCATAAATTTAAATTACTAATTTATTTTAATTTAAATTATTAATTTATTTTTTAAATTTAAATTAGGAATCGATTTTTTTAAATTTAAATTAGAAATAAGTTTTTTTTAAATAAAAAATAATCATTAATTATTTTTTTTAATTTAAATTATTTCTTTCATTTATTTATTATTATTTCTTTATTTTTTATTTGTGTACGTGTGTGTGTGTTTGGACTGTCTGGAAGGAAAAAAAAAGCGATTCTATTCCACGCATAATTCAAACTTTTAAAAAAGTAATAATATATGAAAAAAAATAATAGTTACAATTTTAAAAAAATAAATAAATAATATTTAAAAAGTTAATAAAATGAAAAGAGGGGTAAAAAAGATAAAAAACACAAGAGGGTTGTGAAAATTTTTTTGGGGGGGGGGGGATTCGCGCCACTGAGCTCGGGGGGAGGGGATAGGCAACCTTGAGGTGTCGTGTTATCGAGGTTTCACTGTGTATGTTGATTGTACAGATTGAAAAGTGCTTATATTTAGCTATGCAGCTAGTTTATTTATTTTTTAGAGATTAATAAATTATTAGTATTATTATTCCTTTACTTCTACTTTTTTTTCCCTTTTCGAAAACTTCTGTGTTCTTACAATAATCGAAAACTTTCAACTTTTTCTCATGAATATTTTATGGTTGCCATCACGGAAATACTGCACACAAAATGCGACACTTATTAAGAAATTAGCACTTCTATAAAATTTCTACTGCCCAGCCTTGAACGTCAAAGCATTTACCGTTAGACATGTGAAGAAATATATAGTTTCTCTCAAAAACCCACTTGCCCGAAAAGCAAGTTTATAAAGAAGAAGCACAAAATTTCATTTAACAGATTTTTAGCCGAACACTTTCAGCAAATAAACCCAGAATGTTTTATTATTCTTTTCAATTCTTTATGTATAAAAATATACATTTTCGTACAGTATGAATGACTGTAAAGAAATAAAAAAAATATTGCTGGTTCTTGGAAAAAGCAAACATTTTATTTTTATTAAGAAAATAATAAACTTTTCACACATAAAAAAAGTTCTTATTCGTCAGCGCTCAAAAGTGTTCGTAGTACTCAACCGCACGGGCATCTAGTACTTCAACGTTCTTTTACTTGCACAGAAATCGCCCATATTTTATCATTTTTATAGCTACTTCAGGCTGTAGCTGCTTTCACCAAAAAGTTCAGTAAAACCGAAGTAGGGAATAAATACAGCTTGATGGGCCCCATAGTCATTTTAATGTTTTCAGTGACTAAGCTATTAGTGTAAATAAAAAGCTCTGACGCTTTATATCAGTGAAGTCTGCGTTGTTCAAAGTGCTTTTTCTTGAGGTAATTTTATGGCAGATTCAATAATGAGGCTGATTTAACACAGCTGAATTTTGTTCTGTTTTTGACAATTTGATCCATTTTAGCAGCTGATTCAGTTGATCACTAATACAATTAACCGACACCAACTGTATTCGTATTGCAATTAGAGCTTTCAGCGCCATCTGTCGGCACGTTTTGTAACTAATTTTTCAAAATTATACACATGTGTTTTTCGGCCTTCACATTTATTTCATTCCAAAATTTTCATTTGTTTTCGAAATATTGAATTTTGAAATCATTCAGTCCTTTGCTGTAGATGCTGTATCTCGATAATAGAAGGCAGAAGGCAAATAATTTTTGCATTAAAATTTGTTCCAAAGATGCATTTTCGATTGCTACCCATTTGAACTTTTTTCATTTACATAATGAAATTATTACATATCGCATGTATTTTCCTGTTAAAGAGGTTGGGGTAGAGGGGGAGTATGAACCTACTCCTTTAAGCGGAGCAGGAAGGATACAAATAAAAACGCAAAGCAAGGGAAAGGAGAGCCGAAACGGAAGTCGGGATTAGGACGGAGCCGTACCAGTCCTAGTATGATAGTGTTTCCGCAAGAATCATTATAATGGCCGCTAGCTCATTTTAAGACGCGTTGACAGTTCTTTTCGAGATAATAAATTTTATGGAGCATTTACTCAAAAAAATTTGGTGAAGTTTCGTAATGGGAACATCACCTCATTGCAATAGCACTTACCGCTGTTCAGCACAATAGACGGCACACCTTGATGGACCGAGGGCGTCGCGGGCGGCAGTGCCAGGCACGACGAGTTCCTGTTGTGGTGGCACATGACGCTCTCCTTCGTGTTCTTCTCGGGCTTGCACAGGGCTATGTAGACCTTGGGCATGAACAGACACGCCAGCTGGACCGCCCCGCTGAGGCTCAGCAGCGAGCTCAACGTGACCGCCCGGATGGTGTTGCTCGTGCTCAACACGAAGAGGGGGAGGAAGGCCAGCCAGATGACGCAGGTCGTGTAGTTCGTGAACGTGAGGTACCTGGTTTAGAAAAGAAATGTGTTTTAGAATCCAACTTCACTAGGTAATCTGGAAAGCATATATGAGGAAAGTCCATGGACACCCAGATGCGAATTTTTAGGGGTTGGGGGCAGATATTTTTCCCATGGTTTACTAGGATATTTTCCCTATGGAAGGCAATTTCAGAGCAGATTTGAGAAATTAAAGTAGACAAGTTTAATAACTAATTCAAAAATGGCTGAAGAAGATGTGTTTTTATACTTTTGCCCAAAAAGTAGTACTAAGAGCAAGGAATTACTAGTTGCTAAGAGGAGGAAAAGAGGCTTGAGCTCACACTTGCTCCCCCTCCACCACTGTATGATCACCCACGGGGAGCCCCCCCCCCCCCCAAAAAAAAACATGACAAAAAGTAAGCGATCGCTATGAAAAAAAAAAAAAAGACTGCATGTAGGAACATGAAACTTATGTCACAAAATAAAGATATGAAAGACACTCAATATACAAGACGCTCGAAATGTCAACCGTTATAAGCGATTCCGCTGGCAAAGCTGTTGCCATTGGTGTACGAAAACTCTTCATTTCAGTGTTGTCTCACCACCAGTAAATTCGCGTTAGCCTTGAGGCTAATTCTTGAAACTAGGCGCCTTCACCATCTTCAAAGCAATATTGAGCAAAATACTATTTTCAATGAAGCAACAAGATGATGAATGGTCATACGTTTGCGGGGAAAAAAAACACTTGTAGAATAAAGGTTTAACAGGAACTCAAACTTTAAAAGCACGCACACAAGTTAAAACACGTATTTTAACAAAACTACTTTGGCTTTTCACTCTAGCCACCAATACAACTTCTTCCACCCAGCACCCAGCCAAAGCCAGAATCTATTTGTTTCTAGTCTCATTGCCAACGTCCAATTTAAAAGCCCATTCACGTCTTTCTAGCAAAGCGGCTTGATACTCAGTGCCGCCAGTACACGAGGCTCCTTACAGTATCCACAAAAGAAATGAATACACTTTATTTAACTGCTATGTGATTAATTTTCACATACGGTGTTTCTTTTTCTCTGCAAATAGTATTATTATGCTATTTGCTGAGACTAAACTTGAAAAACTAAACTTGTTATTCAGTGGTAGGGGAGAGGGGGAGGGGCACATGTGAACAAACGATATTTTACCCAATTAACATGAAGATAAAAATATGAAAAAAAATTATGTAGATGGTAACACAAGTACTATATCCTGATTGAAATATCAAAGATTTAAACCAGTTTGTTTTTCAGTTACCATAGATCTTATGCTTTGGAAGGTGCCAATATACTTTTATGTTCCAGTTCTCCGAGTACTTTTTTTTGTGATTTGAACTTTATTCGTCGTAAAGTGGCCATAATAAGGAAAGTTTTCATGCGCTATTTTTCTTTAAAAAATTGAAACAAATATAGTTTTTTTTTTTTTATCGAACTAGGCCTAAGTTGAGATAAGGAGCACATGTGACCACATTATGTGGGGGCAGATGTGAACGGTTCCTCTATGCCCCATAATGATGTTTAGTTATTTCAATTTCAAAAATAGTTGATTTTTTTATGCATTGAATAGTCTAATTAAGAAATATTGAATAATTAAAAGTTTCAATATTCAATATTTAATTCAAATCTGAAAGAGTTTCAAAGAAAAGAAAGTTAAACTTGTTAAACTGTTGAAAAAGGAACAATTAAGAGTTGCAGTAAGTTACGCTGAGCCCGACATTAGTTTTGAAGACCGCAACTATCAAGAAATTTGTGCTGAAGTCAACCTTGCACCAGAAAATTTAGCTGTGAATGACGTTGTTCTCGTAGAATTCACTACCAAAAAGACAAAAAGTTACTAAGAGTGAAACTTTTATGTGTCCAAAAACAGATGATACACCGATGGTAAACACTGATGATACTCTGCTAAAATTACCACCACATTCAGTTTTAGGTGGCACATGTCGAGCTGCATCTTCTGCTTCTTTTTCTGTAAAACTTGAAGTCTACAATGTTCATTGAATTGAGTCAATTTACACTGAAGTGACAAAAGTCATGGGATAGCAATATGCAAATTTTCAGATGGCAGTAGCATCGCATAGAACAGGTATAAATGCGCAGTGCTTTTACAGAGCTTTCATTTCTGTTCAAGTTATTCATGTGAAGAGGTTTTAACGTGATGATGACCGCACGACGTGAATTAACAGACTTTGAACGCGGAATGTTAGTTGGAGCTAGACGCATGGGTCATGCCATTTCGGAAATCGTTAGAGAATTCAACATTCCCAGATCCACTGTGTCAAGAGTGTGCCGAGAGTATGAAATTTCAGGCATAACATCCCACCATGGACAGCGCAGTGGTCGACCGCCTGCACTTAAAGATCGAGACCGGCGACGTCTGCAAAGCGTCGTAAATTCTAACAGACAAGCAAACACTGCGTCAAATCACCGTAGAAATCAATGTGGGACGTACAATGGACGTGTCTGCTAGAACTGTGCGGAGAAATTTGGATTTCTTGGGCTATTCCAGCAGAAGACCGACTCGAGTGCCTTTACTGACAGAACGACATCGCTTGCAGCGACTCTCGTTGGCACATGAGCATATCGGTTGGTCCCTAGATGAATGGAAAACCGTGGCCTGGTCCGATGAGTCACGATTTCAGCTGGTAAGAGCCGATGGTAGGGTTCGAGTGTGGCGCAGACCCCACGAAGCCATGGACCCAAACTGTCAGCAAGGCACTGTTCAAGCTGGTGGTGGCTCCGTAATGGTGTGGGCTGTTTTTTCATGGCATGGACTTGGTCCTCTAGTGCGACTGGACCGAACATTAACTGTAAATGCTTATGTGCAGCTACTTGGAGATCACTTGCAGCCATTCATGGACTTCATGTACCCAAACAACGATGGGATTTTTATGGATGACAATGCGCCATGTCACCGGGCCACAACTGTTCGCAATTGGTTTGAAGAAAATTCTGGACAATTCCAACGAATGATTTGGCCACCTAGATCGCCCGACATGAATCCCATTGAGCATTTATGGGACACCATCGAGAGGTCTGTTCGTGCCCAAAATCCTGCCCCATCAACGCTTTCACAATTATGGACGTCTATCGAGACAGCATGGCTCAATATTCCTGCAGAAGACTTCCAACGACTTGTTGAGTCCATGCCACGTCGAGTTGTTGCACTTCGCCGGGCAAAAGGAGGGCCGACACGATATTAAGAGGTATCCCATGGCTTTTGTCACTTCAGTGTATAACGTTGAATAAATACCTTTATATTTTCATTGCAAGTGTTTGTTAATGTGTAATAAGCAGTATACTTAAAAATATGCTTGGGTCTATTTTATTTCCATTTATGTATCCGTGTTTACTTGTGCCCCAGGTGCGTTTACAACTGCCCCCCTACTGGGGCAGATGTAAACAAAATTTAACATATTTTTGACTTATTTTTTTGGCCGGAATTCACTGTTGAAGAAGATAAGTAACTGCATGAAAATGTTAGCAAATGTTGATTTATTATGTATAGCACTAGTTTCTTTTATTTCTCAAATTAATAATGAAAAAATACAAAAATGGCATTTTTGTTCACATGTGCCCCCTCTCCCCTATAGTTTACTTTAACCTCTTTTTACATTTTAGCGCTGGGAGGGATAGCTCCAGCCACTATTCCTTCCTTATGTATACTGATTTTCAGAACAAATTTCCAATTTGTTCATTTTGAAACAGGTATGTTATCTTAACTATTTCACTGTGCTTACATTCCCCTACTTCTAAAATCCTGTGCGGAATAGAACTTTCTGATCTCGTGACCTGAGCGACTGACCTGAAGCCTGACTATTGCACCTAACAAGCTATAGTTAGCTTTATTTTGATTTTATAAAGAGAGTTAGATTCTTTTATCTTTTAAATAATTTTTTTTTAAATCTTAACATTAAATTCGTACTATTTTGAAACTGGGAAACATTTTAGCGGAACAATATGTACTTAGCGTTTAGACTGGCGACATTTTGGCCCAGTGACATTTTGCATCAGTGACATTTTGGGCAGACGACATTTTGCGCAGGCGACATTTTGGCCCGGCGATATATTGGAATGGCGACATTTTGGCCTGGCGACATTTTGACACCAAACCATTGCAATTACATCATCCAGTGCCATCTGTTAGCATTTTTTGTAACTCATTAGTCAAAAATCTGCATGTAAATTTTACGGCTTTCACAGTAAACCTACTGTTTGTTTCCTTCCAAAATCGTCATTTTTTTGCGAGATATTCAATTTTGAAATCAGGGAGTCCTCTGCTGGACACTCTGTACATATGCCCATACACAGACACACACATAAATACAGACAGACGCCTATAAAAATTCGTTAATTAACTCGGAGATAGTTAAAATGGATATTTAGGTTGCTCATGCTTTCAAGGGAGTCATTCTACCAATGCATATGAACGTGCGAACGGTTAAAAAAAACAAAAAAAAAAAAAACGGCTCAACATTCACTCGAGGGTGTTGTTAAAACAGAAATTTAGCTCCGAACTTGAGGGGATTTTTTTCACGATTACGATGCTTCTTTTACTGTGCAAAAAAAAAAAAAAAAAAAAAAAAAAAAAAAGCTTTTCTACGTCGCAATATTCTATGCAATTTTCTACGTGTTAAAATCTTGTGATATTGTTAAGAGGTAGTTTAGAAGTACTCGTATTTAAAAATTGTTATTTTACTGCATCAAAGTTGCACTACTTTTATTAAAATAATTTTCATTTCTGACTTGGCTGAGGGGTACCCTAAATGGTAGGACAGTTTTGAACGGGGCTAACACTTAATTAAAAATAGATATAATTATCATTTCTTAATTCCAGAAAACTATAGCACAGCTTGGAAGTATTTCTCCTATTTTGTACGAAAATATATATCAGAAATACTATTAAAATATGAGATTGTAAGTTTGAAATGAGAATGAAAGTTATCCTGAAGAACTCCTGCAGATTGACCTGTACCTAAGATCAAAAGTATTAAAGTCTAAGATTATTAGATATCTGCCGCTATAGAGTGTTACTTACTTCACCAGATGGCGCTACAAAAAATTTATTTTTAGACGATTACTTTTGCCATCTGGGAACAAAATATTAAATTAATACTTCAATAACCCGCTTCTCTAGAATGAATAATAACAATATGTTTTTTCAATGTAAAATTACTCTTAGAGCTTTTAAATAAATATTTTTACTTCACGAAATGAAACTTAAAAAAAAAAAAAAGGGATTAATGACTTATGATCTATCTACACTAAAGTATTTGGAATTACTTTTATCTACCAGTTTGTTTTATGCTCAAAGCACAAATATTAATACATACATATGTAATCTGAAGTAAATGTGTTCTTCGCGTACTCACTTCTTGAAATTCTTTCTCGGGTAGTTCGAGAAAGTATCAGTTATAATGAAAGATGCATAGAGATTAATACCAGATCTAGATTGGGAATATGTGGCTTGCTTGATTACGAGAATTTCTTGTACAGCCTTACACAATTTATGACCACGTACTTTTTAACGATTTTTTTTCACTTTTTATTTGCCTAAAACTCTTACTTGGAATGGTTTACATTCATTTTAGGCTTGAAATAGTTCGCCGTTGCCTTATTTATTAAGTTATTAACGTCCTGTTTATGCGATATTTTATAGATATGTGAGCAAAATACGACCTTACGTGATTTTACGTGTTCAAAGTAACATTACAGAAGGCATCTCTGATCAATTTTTAAGCAAACCATTTTAAAATAGTTTCATTTTATTAAAAATAAGTTCGCAAAAAGAAAACTTACTTTCGGTGGCTACCCATGCTGGATCGTTGCTCGACTGATTTGTCTGATAATAGCTGTCAATAAATAAACTCTGATGTCCAACTAGTGGCTCTAGAGCCGCTATATAGACAGGCCGACGCATCAAGATTAAGTTTCACCACTTTGGATCCAATTCCTTAACTTTTACTTTCAAATTTTCATTGTTGCGGAGTAGGGTTACCAGAAAAAAGTTTTGGCACATTGCTAAGCTTTGCCAAATCCACGTGCCGCTAATAATTGCTCACAGTGAAAAATTACCAAAACGCGATTACTGGCCAGAAAAGACAACCACTCAAACACAGAAACACGCGCAGGATCCAAAGTGGTGAAACTTAATCTTGATGCGCCGGCTCATATATATAGGGGCCTTAAGTGGCTCTATCTGGTTTTCTCAAAAAGAATGACTATTTAACTTGTGAAAAACAGCTTTAGTAAAATGATATACCCATTACAGGTTTTTGTATGCAGAATCTAACAAGCGTCCCGTTTTTAGGCTGCTGGGCATAAATGGGTTAAAAAGGGAAGATTCTTCTTCGAATTAATGTATCTCTATGTATATTGTTAAAATTTACGTATCAAATTTACAAGTTATACCAAGGCTTCACTAGATAGCGTTTTATACAGGCTGTTTCATTTGATCAAAATCCTTGGGATAAAAACGGTGGTCATTGTCCAGCGACATCTATCGAATTTTATATTAACTAACATTTTATACAAATCAGATAAATAAAAGTTAATTTGTTGGCGACAATGCAACAATTTGTCATTCAATTCTATTTTAGTATATTTTAACGTTATTTAATAGCTTGTTTTAATTGTTGGTTTATTCTTCATTTTAACGGCTTATTTTAATTGGTTAGCGAATTATTTTTAATTTTAATTGGTCTAATTATTAATTAATTATGACACGACACTGGCACCGCAGAGCAATAAATGGCGAATCTATTCGCTAAGCGAGCCAATACTACCAACGGGTTGCCATAGAACTTTTTAAAATTCAATCCACAGTTCGCCATGATACAGTTGGTCGTATAAAACGTTTGGTTGTGTATCTTTACCTGAAAAGGGAATTTATTTCCCCTAAAACAGTACTAATATGGCCTTCGGCATCAATTCACTGTGTAACTCTACTTCAGTTAACTATATCAATATTTTTTAACCCTTAAAGATAGGATAAACATCGTTTATTTTGGCACACATTTTTTATCACGAAAAATATATATTGGAAATTTATAAATTGTTTACATGTAATCAATATTGGAATTATAAAGTTCTTAAAAAATTCTCTTAAAATTCTCAAATGAAATTTTATGAAATTCTAAAGTATAATTTAACATCTTTTAAACATGAAAAATGTTTTAAAAATCTATTGATATGCCACTTTTCCTTCTTTTATATACTTATTGATAAAAAATAATGTGAGCATAAAAATATGAAGCATAAACTAAGATTAACTTAGATGTGAAAATATTTTGAAAAAAGAATAGTTAGATTACACGATTACAAGACTAAATTACGATTATTAAAAGAAAGATTACAATTACGATTACACAAGAAATACGTGATTATACTTACGATTAAACGATTGCGGGTGTACCATTTCCAAATTATGATTATGATTACGATTACAGAAAAACGCAATCGATTACGCGAATTACGGTTACGTAATCGGCTATTACTCCAAGCCTGCTGCAGTTACATATCGGCTTTAAAAGAGTTACATATGACGTAGTCCGAATTTTGTGCAAGAGATGATGCACTGCTGATTTATTGATAGTCGTCAGCTCACAAAAAGACTGGGAAGTAAATTGAAGCATTTTCTAAATATTCAGGTGTCTTGAACTCTTTAATGCAAGAGTAGACTGAGAAATTTTCAACTTTGGACGAACACACCTGCCCCCACTCATTCTGCAAAACATATATTTGAATCACATTTAGCAGATATACCCGAAGCTGCTACGGAACTGCAAATGGGAGTTTTGAATTAAGATAAGCTTCACGTTAACAAGTCTGATCTAAATTTTTGATTAGTTTCAAGCCAGAGACTAAACCTAATCTCCCACTAGTTTTTATAGGATTTTAAAATAATTTACACATTACTGCAATATACTAGTTTTTCAACAGGTAATAATTTTAAAATACCAAAAAACCTGACACATTACAGCAGCATGTTATATTTTTTATAACTGATTTGAAAAAAAAAAAAAATGGAAAAAATGTCATGATTTAAAAATAAATAAATAAATATTTAAATGAAATGTATGAAAATATTTCCACTTTCTCAACTGAATTTGAAGTAGTTTTTAAACATGTAGTTGTTTATGCCAGTGGTTCTCAACGGGGCGATAGCGCCCCCCCCCCTGTGTCCGGTAGGAAAATGTTGAGGGGGTGGTGAACATGTTTTGGGCGGCTTGTGGGAGGTGGACATATTTTGGGCAGTCAGGGGGCGATGGGTATACAGTAGAGTCTCGAAAATCCGAGGTAATTGGGGCTCATGCCACCTCGAATTACTGAAAACTCGGATTATCCGGAAAAAATTCTTAACAGCAGAAACGTAACACTTTTCGATCATCATTAGTGAGATAAACTTAATTTCAAGTTCGTTTTACATATCAAGTTATTATTTCCAAAAGCATATCTTAATATATCTCTAGTAGATAAAGAATATTTCGTGACACTTGATGAATGTCTTTGACACCAACCTCTCAATACATTTTTTACTACTTTATTAGGAGTACAAAAGAAAATTTTCCAATAGCAAAAGGTTCTTATTTTCAGATTTTAATGCAAATTATCTTTTTAGCTATTGAAGATAGACCTTAAAATGTCAATAAAAGAGCCTCGGATTAAGCGGAACCTCGGACTTTTGAGACTCGGATTTTCGAGACTTGTATTTTGAAATTTGCTTGAAACCCTTTTTTCATAGATCAGAAAGTATAGTTATAAAATTTATTTTCTGAGAATATCTCCCGAACCTTGATCTTTCTGCCAATGTCATGTAATACAGCCCGAAATTCGCCCAAAGACAGGCCCGTCATTTCAAGATTTTTTTCAGGGGAGCAAAGGGTGTATGCACAGTGTAAATTTTACCAAAAATGCCAAAAACCACGCCCACTTCCATGTAAATACATTGATTTCGTAAAGCCGGGGGGGGGGGGGGCTAATTGATCTTCCCTGACCCCCTTAAGTGACGGGCCTGCCTATATCACTTAAATTTCAAAAAAGTGTTTAGAGATGGGTCCCCACTTTTATAGCGTAAATATCTAAAATAGCCTAAAATTGTGCTTTATTTATGTCCAATTGAAAATTGTTCGAGGAAGAGTCCTAAATCCTTCGCCCCTGCCTGTTTACCTAACTTAGATAGCCAAAAAAAAAAAAAAAAAAAAAGCTCAAAATTGCGTTTGAAAATTTCACTTAAAAAAAAACTTTTGGGGCACAGATATGAAACTACTCACATCTTTCTCTAACATCACCACAAATACTTAAAATGTTGGTTTTGGACATTTCTGTTGAAGAGTTATGGAAACCTTCATTCTAAAGTACAGATTAATGATTTTTTAAAAGGGAATCTCGAACTACCCACCCACTTTTTCTCCAATTATGACCAAACAGAAAATAAAATTGCGTTTTCGAAGTTGATTTCTAAAAATTTCTAGAAGAGAGCACCCAGACTTGATCGATTTTTTTTTGTGTTCTTAAAGCATCGCCTTAACTACACCAAGGGTAGCTAACAGTAGCGTTTTTCAGAGTACAATATCAAAAAATTTCCGGAGAAAACTTCCGAACGTTTACCATCCCCGCAACATCAACAAAAATAATTGAAATTTATGTTTTTAAGCCTTCAATTTCAGAGAACACCGGAAGAAACTCTGAACCCCTAAGATAACTTAAATTAGCCTTAAAATAACTTCAATTTTGGAAAATGAAGGATGACAGGTACGGGCGGTAGTTTCACGTCTCTGTCCCGGCTGGAAAAAATCAGAGGTCCGCCTCTGTTATTGCCCATCCGCAGTAAAATGCTATATCCGTATGTAATAAATGAGGGATGCGTATTGCATAGTTGTACGTAAATAAGAACACACGGTCTGGAATTGAACTGTTTGGGGAACTATTTGAACGCAGTTCAAAATATATTAGTTTTCAAATATATTACCTCCTTCCCTCTTCCAGTTTCACCCAAGACCGCAAAGGGGGCGTTGAAAACATTTTCAGTTCTACAGGGGGGCGGTAGCTCTGAAAAGGTTGAGAACCACTGGTTTATACCAACGTATCTTGAGTAATCTTGTAACACATTATAACCCTTGTGTAATTACAAAGATATTTTTACTGTAGCCCATGTCAAATAATAAGTGAACAAACTTTTAATTTTCTGTCATTTCTGTGCAGGGAAATAAGTTAATAAAGCATGAAGCTTTCCTTAAACTATACATAAAAGTTGATTTTATATGTTTTTTAACTTATGTGGCTTCCTTTATTACTGCATCATTCAAAAAACCCAAAACTTAAGAATAGATCTGAAACTATAAAGTGAGTAACCGCCCCTAAGTAAGGGCTTAGGCAGGAACATGCAATACACCATCGACTCGTTCATTTCGATCTATGAACTGCAGTTTCGGGCTTATTATGCCCTGCATGAAACTGTTCCCATACTGTTCCCATATGCGGTCACTCGCTGGTATTCTAATTTCACATTAGCTACCAGTTTTTTCGGCTCTTTTTGCTCTATAAGAATAATTTTGCCTCCAACTAGTTCACTTTTGTATTCCATGCATATTAAAGCTTAATAAGTCTGAAACTGCAGTCCATGGATCGAAATAAACGAGTCGTCGGTGTATTGTAAGATCTGAATCTGTTTTTAATTTCTGTAAATGGCCCTTTTGCTCAATAATTACACCACTTTTCTCTGAGATATTCTCCTCTTTGTTCGTGTTTAGAACTAGGCTTTCTCGAACATTTTCTTAAATAATTACTTCACAGTACCATCTACACAGAGATCCTTCTCAAACCTTCAGTCAAATCATTCTAAAAGCTTGATCTCAAACTTCCACTGGCTCTTTGCTAAGCAAACTGTATCTGAAATTTTCAAATGAGGGATTCCTCTTTTAAGGCATATAACGAACTTCACACAAAACACCATTAAAAAAAATATCTACTCATATTACTAAGAATTAAAATATGTTCCTTTTTATTTCAGCAGTCTCTTTCTGTTGATAAGTATTAGTTGTGCTTGGATTATGTTTTTTTTTAAATTATTATTTTAATTTATGTGTATAAGTAATAATATATATCATTGCGTATATCAATAATTTTTGTTTAAATAAAATGAGGAATTGCTTGTCGTCCTCGCACATTCTATTTCAATTTGTTATTTTCTCTTGTATAATTTTTATTTCTTAATTAAAAAAGTAGTTTTATTTTTATTATTTAATTAAAAATAACCCACCATCACTTCCACTATTAGAATTGACCATAAATTATGACAGAAGTAATTAATGAAATGACTTTTTACTATGTACTTCGTCAATTTTCGTGACAAAAAAGAGGAGGAGGAGGGGTGGACCTAAAATGAGCTCGCCAAGATCCATATTGTTAATCTATGAGCTTTTCCCGGCTGAAGTCCATTGACAGAATGCGGCCCTCATATTTTACTTACTCAACCCCGTCCAGGGCCTGATCTAAAATACTTGACTTGACGGTACAAAGCCAAGCTAACGCAATAGCCATTTTGGATCTCTGGTAACACTGGATCAGTGATCGGACCCAAGCAGCACAAAGGCGTTCAAAACACGTTCTGCAACACGTACAGAGCGCACCAGCCGGCACGTTCAAAACACGTTCTCGCAGCACGTGTTGTCAACGTCTATGTGTCTCATCGATCGATGGTAATATGACACGTCGAAATCTGGTGTTGACCACCTTTTTTTGTCCCAGTTTTGAACGTGGAGTGATAGGTTATATTTAGGTTCTGGAAATACGTTTGTTTTCAGTGCTCCCCAGCTAAAAAAGTATACTACGTATACCCCACTATCCGGGGCCGTGACATGTTTTAACTGTGACGTCATTTTTGACCCAACATTTTTGATCACTGATTTTGATCAATTTTAATTCATTAATTACTTAATTAATTTATTTAATTTAATTATTGATTGTTTAATTACTTTAAATTTAATATATTCATTCCGCCGGATTCGAACGCGGGTCCCTTGCGACTCCAGCGGGACACGCTAACCACTAGACGCTACTTGATCAGATCGAGGGAGAGAAATAATACTTTAAAAGAAAATTTTTTTGCAGGAGGCGCCATCTATGAAAGACTAAGGGCGTAAATCATATCATTTTATTAGTATGAATATAATGTTTTTTTATTGAAATGCATGCAAATCTGATTAGGATCTTGGGAGAAAGAGTTGTTTAGGATAAAACTTAAAGTTTCTGCAGATATGATTCCTCCCCCCTTTCTAAGCAGCAATTCACGACCTCAATTCTGAGAAATTAATCACCTCCTTAAGCACTGAAATGACACCATGATAATGTTACTGTTTTTGCACGTCAAATATCACGTTCCTTAAGCACTGAAATGACACCGTGATAATATTACTGTTTTTGCACGTCAAATATCACGTTCCTTAAGCACTGAAATGACACCGTGATAATATTACTGTTTTTGCACGTCAAATATCACGTTCCTTAAGCACTGAAATGACACCGTGATAATATTATTGTTTTTGCACGTCAAATATCACGTTATTTAAATACTGAAATGACACCGTGATAATACTACTGTTTTTGCACGTCGAATATAACGTTCAAGGGACACTTAGCACCGTTATTTGACCAATAACACCATTTTTGCACCAAATTTGAACGTTCTGGTGCTGCTGGGGGAAGTAGCGCGCTATAAGTAGCGAAATTTCTGTAGTAGCTACATTTTTTAGTAGTTTATAGCGTAGTGCACTTATTTTAAAAAAAGTAGAGTAGTGAGCAGCGCGATACAAACAAATAGTAGTTTGTAGCGATTTCTAAAAACTACTTTTAAATTTGCAATTGAAAATAAATAAATAAATAAATAAATGAATGAATGAATGAAAACATTTTAAAAAAAAAGGACAAATTAGAGCAAAAAAAAAAAAAAACACAAAAATAAATAAAAGAGACAAATTCCTAGTAATATTCCGTGTCCAAATAAGTTAATTTATTAATCTAAACCACTTTTCGAACTTTTTCGTTCAATCCTCAAACGGTGTATGCTTTTTTTTTTCAAATTAATTTTTTTTAAAGTAGCGAAGTAGCGACAACATTTCAAAAGTAGTTTGTAGTTGCTACATGTTTAAAAAAGTAGTTGTAGTTGTAGTTAACTACATTTATAACAAAGTAGTTGCAGTTGTAGTTCGCTACAAAAGAAATGTAGTTTTTCCAGCCACTGCCCTGGATTAGCAACAATGAAAACGTGACCCAAAATGCCGGCTTGTCTGTAAAGTGGTGTAGCTAAAACCAATTTGTTGACTTGTAATGTTGAGAAAAAAAATAATTCACCCCATGTTTTCGACCGTGCTCTTTCAGAAAAAAACATTTTTGAAAAATGGGAAGCAACTTAATTAATATATGTAAAAAAATAATAATAATTTTTTTTTTATGGAATTTACATCTTGAATTCAAATTATGTTTTCCGCAATGACGAATAGCGATAGGTACGCGTGCTGATGGGAATGTAGGACATGGGTGCCACCATCTACTCCCCCTGCTCTGCCAAGGACCAGATGCTGACATGCACCACCTAAAGGTGACGGGTCACACCTGCATGAGTAGATGGACTGGTCTGCCATCTTGTACTGCGTGGTAAAGGCGTGGGCGCCACGTTAGCAGAGCAGGGGCCGGTTGGCGAGTAGCCTTGGCAGACTGCCAATTTGAAAGAGGGACTACACGACGTCTGAGGTCCAAAAAAAAAAAAAAAAAAACATATGTTCATTTTTTTATTTGCTCAAAAAACGTAGTTCCCCCCATGTTTTCGACCGTGCTGTTTGAGAATAAAATATTTTTGAAAAATAGAAAACAACTCAATTACAACCCCAGCAGCACCAGAACGTTCAAATTTGGTGCAAAAATGGTGTTATTGGTCAAATAACGGTGCTAAGTGTCCCTTGAACGTTATATTCGACGTGCAAAAACAGTAATATTATCACGGTTTCATTTCAGTGCTTAAGGAACGTGATATTTGACGTGCAAAAACAGTAATATTATCACGGTGTCATTTCAGTGCTTAAGGAACGTGATATTTGACGTGTAAAAACAGTAATATTATCATGGTGTCATTTCAGTGCTTAAGGAACGTGATATTTGACGTGCAAAAACAGTAATATTATCACGGTGTCATTTCAGTGCTTAAGGAACGTGATATTTGACGTGTAAAAACAGTAATATTATCACGGTGTCATTTCAGTGCTTAAAGAACGTGATATTTGACGTGTAAAAACAGTAATATTATCACGGTGTCATTTCAGTGCTTAACCTGTTAACTGGGTATGACGAAATATTTCGTCATACATAAAAGCCTACAGCAATGGCCATGACGAAATTTTTCGTCATTTAAATTAATCGTAATATATTGAACGCATCAAGTTCTACGTTGTTCTTATCTATTAAATCTTAGAGTGGTTATATATATGCCATCATATTGTCGATGCGTCATGAATTTTCATGCTCTTGTAATCCGTAACTTGAGCGCTATTAACGGAAAACGGGCGCTGCATGATCTATACTTCGAGCTGCCACAATTTGGATTCATTTTAGTCTGCATTTCAGTATCTTACATGTTAGTAATAATTTATTATGTTAGTAGTAATTTGAATATTCTTATTGTGAATTTTAGTGTTTTATATATTTTTATTAGTAATAAATTTATGACTTAAGTACTTTTTATTTTCTACAAAATATGGCTAAAAATATAAAATATTTTATCAAAATAAATAAAAATCATAAGTTAAAAACGATATTCTTTTATTATTTGAGGTGTGATATCCCTTATCGCTGCGAAAAAAAAGTCCCCATTGTGAAACGAGTTGAGCAATAGCTAATTCCCCGGTTAACAGGTTAAGGAGGTGCTTAATTTCTCAGAATTGAGGTCGTGAATTGCTGCTTTTTAGAAAGGGGGGAGAGGAATCATCTCTGCAGAAACTTTAAATTTTATCCTAAACAACTCTTTCTCCCAAGATCCTAATCAGATTTGCATGAATTTCAGTAAAAAAACATTATATTCATACTAATAAAATGATATGATTTACGCCCTTAGTCTTTCATAGATGGCGCCCCCTGCAAAAAAAATTTCCTTTTAAAGTATTATTTTTCTCCCTCGATAAGATCAAGTAACGTATAGTGGTTAGCGTGTCCTGCTGGAGTCGCAAGGGACCCGCGTTCGAATCCCGCGGAATGAATATATTAAATTCAAAGTAATTAAACAATCAATAATTAAATTAAATAAATTAATTAAGTAATTAAATAATTAAAACTAAAATGGCGACGATCATGGATCAAAAATGGCGGATCAAAAATGACGTCACGGTTAAAACACGTCACGGCCCCGGATAGTGGGGTATACGTAGTATACTTTTTTAGCTGGGGAGCACTGAAAACAAACGTATTTCCAGAACCTAAATATAACGTATCATTCCACGTTCAAAACTGGGACAAAAAAAGGTGGTCAACACCAGATTTCGACGTGTCATATTACCATCGATCGATGAGACACATAGACGTTGACAACACGTGCTGCGAGGACGTGTTTTGAACGTGCCGGCTGGTGCACTCTGTACGTGTTGCAGAACGTGTTTTGAACGCCTTTGTGCTGCTTGGGAATAAGTAAGAAATTAGAATCGAGTCTCGATAACTGGAATATTCCTTTATGCCGAAGCCTTCATTAAGTTCCAAACTCTCGAGAAGGCTGTGGGAACGGCCTTTAAATCGAACTACCAGTAAGTTGAAGCTTTAAGCCGGTCCATTGACACTTTCAGCTATCAAGACTCGACTGTACTGTCCATCCGTGAAAGCCGCGCCTAGCACTCGCGAACAGTTCCACTTAAGAAAAGGTAGATGGGTTGTGGGTGATAACTTTCCGAATAGTTTGCAATTCAAAATTTGCATTTGCTATATCCTTTTAACATATTCAAGTAAACAATGTATTTGAAATTTGCATCGTTCCACGTTGTTTAATACGGCTCAAAATGCTTTTTATCATTCTTCCCTTTATTCTTATTTTACCTAACACCCCATTTTAGTAAGATCAGAGAAGACCTGACGTATGCGTAGATGCGCGGAATGTTTTACCTAAGAAGATCAGACAGTATATCTATATACATAAATGACTACTTTTTGTATGTATGTCCGGGGCAATCTTCCAAACTACTGGACCGATTTAAACCATTATTTCACCGTAGATAGCTACAGTAACAGGGAGCAGGATAAGCTATAATTTATTTCTAAAAAGCTTAGTTTAAAAAATTTATTATGGAAAATAGTAAATTTCCCCATTAAATGATTAAATTGTCAACCCATTGTTGCAAAATTTGGTTGCCTCACAACAACAATATCAATAGTAATCATGATGAAAATTTTGAACCAAGGCTTCTCTGGAGTAAGTATGAAATTTATTGCTTTCTTAAGATTTTTATATTCATTTATGCCAATAATCGCTAACGGGGAAAATAAAAAGGGAATTGATTTCGGCAACACATAGAAAATAGAAAATGATATTTTAGAAAATCACACTGATAAAATAAATAATGCATTAAAGTTTGATTTCACGTTCTTCTTCACACCCAGTTAATATACCGCATGATCACAAAAAATAGCTTTAGAGCGATTCCATACCAAATCACCGAATGGGGGTCGCACGACCGACTCGGATTTTTTTTTAATTTGGTACACAGATTGATGGTATAGAGGTATGAAAAAGCCCAAAAGGAAAGTTACCTGCTCCACTTATTTTCTGAGATACATGCCCTCAAAGTTTGTCCGCCACGTCAAAATACTAAAAAAGTGATGTTATTTAATCATTTTTTATAAAAAATCGTACTCATGCAAAATAAAAGTGTTAGATATCTATGGAAACTAGTTACTCCAGGCATTTTGAAAAAAAATACTAGAACGTTCATAATGAAAATTGCCAAGGTACAGGGCTCTTTGAAGTTGTCACCACAAAAACTTGATTTTGCAGATTTTGCTAAAATTCAGGCATTTATTACAAAAAAAGGCAAACAAAACCAAAGGTTTTCTCACTTTCTGGTAGTGTACAGGTCCTCCCTGTAAATTGCTACGCAATAAATTTTTTGGGTTTCTCTCTCCTTCTTGAAAATATTTTAGCTTAAAAATAAGCCATAAGGCAAAAAATGCGTTTTTGGCCATCTTGGCAGCCATTTTTCTCATAAAGGGGGAGCAGTAGAAACTTTAATTTTTTTTAAAAATAAGCCACTGATATGTTAGCTATTCACAGGAAAAGAGTTTACTTTTGGTTATTTCTCCCATTAAGAGATATCCTGCTGACAGTATATGCATGTTTTTCGCGACGACCATATGCTTTTGTTCCCCCTCTCATGGATTTAAAATTAATTAAACCAAAAAATAATTATATATTTATTATTAGCTGTATTATCTACTCAATGTGTCATGAAATTTAATTTATTAAATCATTGAACAATAAATTAGATAATTGATGAAAACAAGAAAAAGTATTTCTCTGATGCCTGAGCATTATGCATTCATAATTATAAAGCACTAAATACTTTCTTAAGAAATTAATTAACATAAATGAGCTCTAAATAGTTATATTATAAGCAATACCCAATCTTGTGATTGGGATACTCCTGTTTTTAATTGAAGAATTTCTTGAATATCACATGAATATCAGGAAAATAAATGAGGTCTTTTCGTTTGATGTAGGATACTTTATGACAAATTTCATTTGATGGGCTACTAACTGAGCATGGTGATAAAGAGCTATTAATTTCAGCATCGAATTCCATTTTACCTTATTAACAGTTAAATATTTATAAAATAATTAAATAAATAATTTAATATAAAGCCATGCTTGAAGAATTAAAATTAGTGCAACTAATTTATTCTCATACTGATCTTTACAAAACTGACATGTGTTGAGCACTGATAAGAACTGACAAGAATAAGTTTACTCACTAAAATACTAATTCACAGATACTATAAAGCGTACATTCTATTTTCTACAAAATAATACTGCAACAAAGAACAAGGGTATAAAGGTGTAGGTACTAAAGAATTTCTTGAAAAATCAATTAAAATAAAGGAGCTTCGAATATTTATCTCATAGGCAATACCCAATCTTGTGATTGGATGGTCCTGATTGATGGCTATAAACAGGAGGATACCCTTGTTCTTTGTTGCAGTATTATTTTGTGGAAAATAGAATGTATGTTAGTAGTAAGCGCAGGTATATAAGCGGCAGAAGGAAGGAAACAACTCAACAGCGGGCGTGGTCGCTCCGCCGCCATCTTGG
>JAXGGA010012961.1:0-36911 GCA_038373865.1 Uloborus plumipes
TTTTTTTTACATATGCCCAAAAACATTGAGTTAACCGTAATGTACACTAAAATAATTGTAGTTTTTTTATACTGTAGTCGTTTTTTAGCTTATAATATTTGGTCTATCATTTTAAATATTCATTTCCCAAGATGGTGTGTCGGGTATTATGGAATACTAAGTATTTCAAGACAACAAGAAAGCAAAGACGCTGAATGTATCTTTTGCGACGGCAAATTCTCTCAAGATCAACGAGGTGAAGTTTGGATTCAGTGCGTAAGTTGTTGTCTGTGGGCTCACCTTGACTGGACGGGAGCAGAGCAAGACGATTACATCTGTGACTTCTGTAAATAGACTCGAAACAGAAATGAGTCACGCTTAATGTCAAAAATTATAGCTACATACTTAAGTATAAAAGTATTATTATTATTTTTTCATTATTTATTTTTTTATTTGTGGTTTGATAACAGTGTTTTATGAAGTTAATTAGTATTTCAATGGTTAACACCACCTATTCCATATTACCCGAGTATTTCATATTAGCCTCCATTTGTAATTTTTTTTAACATTTTTTTTGGATTTAGAAATAAATAGTATTTTTTTTATATAAACACATTTCATTACAATTAGTCTTAGTATGTACTAATGATGATTTTGAAATTTTTAATTAAAAAAACAAAAAGTTATTTTGAAAAATGTAAATGGTATTCCATATTACCCTCCTCTCATCTATCTTTTTCGCGACAGCAGTCCTTTAAATTTAGCAGTTTAAAATATTTTAAACATCACAAGCAAATATGTGGAATAACTGAAGTTGTCTATATTTTTTTCTAATTGCTCAAGAAGTAATACATTTTAGTTAATGCGGGAAACAAAATGGAAATCCTGAGAAGCTTGGCTTCTTAAAAAATATATTTCTTATTTGTTAAATGTAGTCCATAATATTTTTTACGGGAAAAATGTTGAATTTCAATACCGTTATACACTTTTTGTGATGGATAAGTGAATTACTCTGAACATAATATAATAGCGGTGGTGTTTTGAAACTGTTTTTTTTAATTTGTTAAACACTTCGCTCATTCAAAATTCTGTTGTCCACGCTGTCCTACAAAATTTAATAAAACGAAAACATCATTTTTGATGAAATTATAGTTGTCCTTAAAATCACATATATAAAAAATAAATGTTTGTTTTCCACTTCGTTCTTACATTAAAACGTTTCAAATATGTTAAATGATGTATTTAAGTTTCAATCTTTTACTTATATTACACTTTCGGGGTGTTTTATCTTTCTGGGGGGAGGGGGGTGATGACTTTTAAATAGATGATTTATTGCTCAGAAAATAATTCACTGCCTTTCTCCGAAGCTACTGTCATTTATTCGTCATTTCTAAGGTTTAAAAAAAAGCGTCAATAGAGACATTAAAATAAATGCAAAATCTTTTTCGCGCACTTGAAGCAAATCTTGAAACGTATAGGACCTGGAATATAACGGGAATAAAAAAAAGATCGCACAGAGGGGAGAAGATGTAAAAGAAAAAGAACAAAAGGTAATGTCGAAACTGAAAGAGGAGAAGGCAGCTAGGTGCAACCAGGCCCGAAATGCAAGATCAGCACGAATTTCAAGTGACTAGTCATGCAGAAGTCTCCGAAATTCTGAGTGAATTCGTCGTTTACTCAAGATGCAGAGGGGAGAAAAAAGAGGAAGAATGTTAAAGGCGACAAGCTTTTACGCCTTAACGGGGGAAAATAAAATTCCTAGTTTCCTCCGTTTCACATTCCATGAATCTTCCCTGCCCATTATTTCAACTGCATTTTACAGCAATCTATTTTAAAAATCCTAATCGACGGAGTGTTAAATAATGTAGCTCGCAAATACTCTCTTATACTTCTTATACTGTGGTAGACGAAAATAAATAACTTTAGAGCTGGAAGTATTGAATAATGTACATAGATAAGTAACAGATGAAATAAATTTTACGCAAAATAATGTGCCTTATAGGTATTGTTTACAATTAATATAACTGCATGTAATTAAGAATTATTACTATATTACACATAAATATCTTTTAAAATTCCCAATCGACGGAGTGCTAAATCTCTTACACTTCTCTGTGGACAATCAATATAAATTATAATCATTTTAAGGTAATATATGTAAAAAATCTTAATCAACGGAACGTTAAATAACATACCTTTCAAATACTCTCTTACACATCTTGGAAGGCAAAAATAGATAACTATACAATTGGAAGTATTGCGTTTTATATGTTGGTTAACGTCTAGGATGATTTCTTTTAAATATTTAGTATAATTATTATAGTTAATTATGAATATAATTCTGAATAATGTAGCATTTTTACTGCATTTTAGAGCAATCTGTTTTAATAATGCTAATCGGAGGAATGTTAAATAATGAACAAAATATATATAATTGGGATTATTCCACTCCAAAAGTTTAAATTTAGATTGACTTCAGTTTTCCATAAGATGTGCAAAAAATAAATTAAAAAAATTATATGATTTTCTTCTCTAACGTACCTACTGTTAGTGTATCAATGCTAATTCTCAAATTTTAATATATGCCAGAGGAAAGACGAGAGTTAATATTTAATTTTTTACCATTAGTTCATAGATTTGATTTATAATCGCATCGAGTTGAAAGTATAGCAGCGATTCCGCGGAAACTAATTACAAATTTCTATAAAACTCAGTAAAAAAGAATCTGTTGGATTGGGTCTACCCGCGGGACCTTCTGAAAATTGGTTTTTGGAAGTTTTGATGACTTTAAATTAAAATGTTCTCCTCTTTTACTTATACTGCGATCAATTTGGTAACAAAACTAACATACTTTTGGGAAGTCTTAAATGACACATAAACCACATTCAGGAAACAAACTTTAAAATACTCATGAAGCCACTCTTAAACACATGCTACATAAATCAGTATTCTCACAACATAATAAGATTGACTGGCGAAAATCAAGAATGAAATAATAATTGATTGAAATATGGAAAAACCTATCGTTGAAGAAATAATGCACACAAAACATTTATGATGCTTTCTATAAACGTTTCCACTAAAATCTGACTTTCTAACTCTAAAATCTACACTACAGGCAATATGTTTTTGATATCATTTCATTGCTCCATACAAAATTAAATTTTTAATAATATAGAATCTTATTAAAAATCGATAACATTCAATTTAAAATCTGCAATTAAATGCTAATCAATCAATCAAGTTTTGATAGCATTGAATTTAATATTCCAGGTTATTTCTATGGTCTTCCTTAAATGACTGGCTTGTTTTTAGCACCCATTAATTCATTTCAGGTGTTTTCCCCGCTGTTGAGATTTGAACAACAGTTAAAAAAGCTCCTCTATCTGAAAAGTAACTTTTTATGTGCATTTTGATACCATATGTTTGCCACTTTATCTTCTAGTCGGTTGTCCATTGAGAATCGCCACCTTAGTAAGCAGCCATTGCCATAAAAAAAAGTCGACTCTGGCATAGCTTAGGGAAGGAGACGACAGTTTTTGATCGACATTGAGTAATGACATCGTGTCGATATTCTTTTCTCTTCTTTTCTGACTCCACTTTTATTTTTATTCTCTTTTTGTACATTGTATATCGTCATGGCAACCGAAAAGCTGAAAAAATGTTCCATCCGGAGCCAGTTTTCAGTGTTTTCTAATGCTCAGACGGTGCCTGCATTCTGTACTAAATATCAATAGATCCGTCTCAAATAGCTGAAGAATTTCGGTAGCTTCTTTAGAAATGTGTAATTGCAGTTTGAATACGTCTTCCACCAAAACCGCATGATTTCAACTTTTATATCATTACTTTTTGTCTTTAGCGTTTTTGGAGAATAAACCGAAAGGCGTTCCTGCGTTTAATTTTAGCAAAGCTATATCATTAATTAACATTTTGATATATGTAAAAGATTTTAAGCAGTTTTGAATGAAGGGAATTTTCGCTCAAGTTACGGGAGTACACATGCGTTAATAGTTTTATCACAACATTATCTGATCTCACTGTCCTGGAATATGCTACAACATATAAAAGGTATCTCATACAGTCATGAGTTGGATGTATGTTTGATGGTGGAATAATAAACTGAAGGAATCGGTTAAATATGCGACCCATCGTTCCTATAGTCACATCTGTGCTAGTCTATGGTAAATACAGAAAACGAGGAGTCCCTCTCTTATCGGCCATCGGGTAAAACAAGTTCGTGCAAGCAAGATCTAAAGCTGTGAGTGATACACCTGGCCTTCAGTGACTTATGTTTTATGCATGTTGTCCCTGTCAATCAAAGATGAAGTGCAAAGTTACGCTTTGGTTTCTCCATGCATATGGTGTGCGAGATGGTCCGGTAGAACCTGAGGTATTTGGGGAGGCATCGTGGAAGCCATCTTGTGTTCTTTCTTCCACTTCATGCGGCGATTCTGGAACCAAATTTTTATCTGTCGTTCGCTCAGGCACAGGGCGTGGGCGATCTCAATCCTCCGTCGCCGGGTTAGATACCGGTTGAAATGGAATTCTTTTTCCAGCTCCAGGGTTTGATATCGGGTGTAAGAGGTTCTTTGGCGTTTCGTTTCCCCCATCGAGTTCACACCATCTAGAAGAAAAGGAATTCAAACAGTATTCATTTTAGACAGTCAAAGTAAGCGTCTCACACTGAGCAAAATGCAATTATCTCGCTTAAGAAAAAGTTCTGAATTGCAATCCCATTTTAATAGACGTATCAATTAAACATATCATAAACACCCTACAAAGACTCCAAATGTGTAGTATAATTTTTCCCTTTCGCGAATGTTGTGAAGAACATGGACTGTCCTTCCATATAACTCAATTAAAATTTGGAGATTTCCAGAAAATTAATTGAGTAATATCTTTTGGCTCAAAGGTCAATCTTGTGAAATTTGTGAGCTTTCAAAATTTAATACTGCGAACTTTTACTCTAATATTTGAATATTTGAAATATTTAATGGTAAGGTATTTATGCAAGTTCATTGTATCGTTAGATAGTATATTTTAATAGATTTAATGAAACATCAATGTAATCACACACCTTCAACACATTTTTGTGAATAAAGATATCATTTCTTAATAACTAATCTCTTTTTTTCCAAAAATGAGTAAATAAATAAAGTAAAAGGGGGAAAAAAACGTGAAAGTCGTAATTTTAAGAATTATTTCTTCAAACGATTATAACGTTACTTAGAAGTTAGAAAAAAATAGAATGATTCTAACGTTATTCCGTTCATTAAAATTTTCTTAGAAGCACGTAATAACATCTTGGTGTAATTTTTCTCTTCCTAAATTTCAGTATCTCAGAATAAATATTGTGCTATTTCTGTGAACAGTGTTTTACTGCATTGTTACCAAACTGCTGCATGAAATTTCAAAACAATTTTCCAGAAAATTACTTATTTTTACAGAAAAGTTAAAAAAAAAGACTTAAAACATGTATACAGACTAATATTTCTTAGGTATACAAACCTTTACTGCTACAATGTTCTTACGAAGGATGCACTGAAGGATGCTTAAAGTAAAGCATCATTCAATGCATCATAATTACTTCAATAATTATTCAGAACTCGAAACATAATACTATGAAGCTCGTGTAAGCTTACTTGTATAATTTTATTTGGCATTTCATCTTCATCATTCAGAAATTAAAACATTTTTATGTACTTCATACATCACATTTGGCACGTAAAAATCTCCAGACCAAAATATGTTAAACATATGTAGTGACTTACCTAATAAACACAATATGCTCCAAACCTCATTTCTCGCGGATAATCAAACAAAAATTTTTCTATTCACTTTTTTTAAAAAAATGACTGTTATACAGATATATACAGAGTTATACAGAGTATACCTCACTATTGTTGGCGTTCTTGTTCAGGATAGTTTACTTCAAAGATAATTGAAAACAGGAGAAAACAAGATTACAAAAATCAATTATTGTCAAGTGTTTTTTCAAGGGTTTTTTTTTTTTTTCGATTATGAAGTATCGATGTTTGTTTACACTTTCGCAAGCGGAATGTACATAGAATAATTGTTTTTTGTTGTTTTCAGAAGCCAACAATAGTAAATCGAACCATATTTATAAAAAAAAAAAATCATTAATTCGTTATACATTTTGTAACTCAAAACAACGTGAAGTAAAAGTAAAAACCTACTCTTTTCCAAGGGATTCCTAAATAATTTTTAATTTTCTCGTATATGCAATATACGAGATAGCAATATGCTCATACCAACTTTTTATTCGTAACTGCAGAATAGGGCAAAATATAATAGAAAAGACTTATTTTTTGGTTGGATTACAGTTATTTATTTACTTCATTTCATGGTTTTGTTTTGTTTTTCCCGTAAAACGGGGTGTATCGGAACAACAGGAGGAATAATACTGGAGGAAAAATCCATACAGACTCTATGTAGCAAAAGTCCAGTGCACAGACAAAGTTAAATACGTTAAGATATCTTACAGGACGATCCGAAACCCATAGATTTCAAAAAACTATAGAAAAGATAGCGTTCATCCCAGAAGATGTTACGAAAAAATGTAAGATAAGCCACAACTGTTTGTCTTAAGAGCAAGAATATTTTTGTGGATGACTTCAATTGATATTAAATCTTTGTTTTTCAATTCAAATGCATTTTTTTAAAAAATTAATTTCAATTTTTTATAAATTCGAAATTATTTTCGAATTTTGACGAATCATACGTTTACTGGTATAGAAAATAAACTTTTATTTGACAATAACTACCTGTTCTTATTCTCCCCCATCACTATTACTAATATTTGCGAGACCAATCCCAGGTTAAATTAGAAAGAATAAAACATTTACATGTGTTCCGATTAACCCCTATCAGTGGGGTGAATCGGAACACCTCTAAATCACTATGTGTATAAATAGTAACTGTTCAACATGTTTCGTCTTTGCTTGGAAAACAAAAGCAAAGCAAGAGCCGAAGTTTTTATTCAAAAAATTAAATGAAAGGAAAAAAAATCTTTTAAATTTTTTTTACTATCAAAGTTGAAAAGTTAACCGATTCACCCCATTTTACGATATTCATTTATCTAATTTATTTATTTATTTTTCCTGCTCATTAAAACTTTAAATATGACAAAATATACCAAAAAGTAGATCAAGTATTTTTCAAAAAGTACAAACAAAAGTGCATTTTAATTTTTATTCCTCCGCCTTTTCGGAATCTATCCTCATCCAAAAAAAAAATCATGTGCTTCGTAAACTTCCGTAAAAATTTTGAAATCTAAAAAGTATTTTTCCTTCTAACAAACAGGATGATTTTGTCGCTTTTATCATAAAATATACATACAAAAATGTATTTCAATCCATAATGATAGCTCGGCTAATGGAAAGGACAAAAGGACAGTACATTTTCTCTATTCAATTTCAGTAAAAAAAAAAAATGCTCGCAGCTACTCATATTTGCATACTCTTTTGCAAAAGTTTTTTTTTTTTTTTTTTTTTACCTGCACCATTACGCATTTTGCAAAAGAGGCAGGTATCCTTCTTCTCAGGACAAACTCCCCGGCTTAGGTTCCCTTCTTAATCCTGAAAACTCCCAGAAAAACATTTAATGATTTAATCAATATTCCATCGATCTAAGTTAGAAAAGTAGGGGCAGCATTTGGGCCGAAGAAATGAAAAATTACTTCACCTTCTGTCGCGATTTTTTTTTAAATGAGGGAATATTAGAGAATACTGATATTGCCCTAGGCGTCGTTAACATACATTATAAGTAACGAGCTTTTAATATTTGGTTTATTAATAGCTAGCAAGTGAAATCTAAAAATCTCCAAACCGTTCTTTGCTCGAGTTGTCTTTGAATAAAAATCGCATTTTGTTTAGCATTGATTTCAATCTTCTTCCTTCTAAACAACGTTTATATTTTTCAGATAAATTTAGCTTTATGTTTTTAATTGTCTAGTTTTAACTGAGTGTGTTTGTAAAGCAATTAATGACGACAATAAGACCTTCAGTTGCGTTATTATGGTATTGATTTCAATCTTGTCCCGTCTAAACTACATTTTATATTTTTCAGGTAATTTAGTATTATGTTTTTAAGAGTCTAGTTTTAACCGACTGTGTTCGTAGAAAATCAATTAAAGACGATAATATAAGACATTCAGTCGCGTTATTATGGCATTAATTTCAATCTCATCCTTTCTAAACTACATTTATATTTTTCAGGTAATATTTAGTTTTATGATTTTAAGAGAGTCCAAAGAGAGTTTAACTGATGGTGTTTTTAGAAAAGTAATTAATGAATGCAATAAGAGTTACGAAGATACTGACTGCACTAAGATTGCTGAATATTGATGGAAATATGTAGATTCATATGTAAACGCGCAGTTTTGAAATCATCATACAGCAGAGAAAAATGAGAGGGATAACTGTTCCCATCTTATAATAAATAACAAGATGTTAAGTCTGTGATAGCAGTGTCACACATACACACACGCATACACATCGATATATTTATATATTTTTTTTTCAATTCAACTCGCAAAAATTTCTCACTTTATAGCTGGGCAATCAGAACTCCCGAATTATTATAGATTACTATTCTAATGTTATTTTACAGCTTTTTTGACCTTTCTATTTCTAATTTCTTATTTCCATGCAAATAAGAAACCGACTACAGAAATTAGTGATACCAAGTATTTTTTGGGGCATGTTAAATATTTTAACGGAAGTCCAGAAAAGTAACTTATAGTACGTAATATATACTATTATTATTATTATTATTATTATTATTATTATTATTATTATTATTATTTTGAACAACTTTTCGACTCATTCTCGAATGTCCAATGCAAAAAAAAAAGAAAAAGAAAAAAAAATCCGATGCTTTAAAATCACAAATCAATATGTTGCATGTTTCAGATTCAACTTTAGAGCATTTTTTAAGCATTTTTCTAATAAAAAATGGGGCTCCGCTATAAACTGTTATACAATTGCAATTTAATAATTTTAATTTTTATGTATCAAATTTGCGATGGTTGTACTCTCAATTTTCAACATCACTAAACTTTTTGAAAAAATATGCAAAATAATGAGCACCGTATATTTCAATTTATCATTAAAAATTACATTTACAGACATATATTATAAATTTTTCTTAAAGTATAGTTAGCCCGTGGCTTTATGGGCCTACTCAACCAATAAGGTGAAACGTGAAATAGATTATTCTTGTGCCTAAATTTTATTGATGTTTTTTAAAGAACAATGCTTCATTTTGCAAACGACTCTCTCATTCTGTTATTAAAAAAATTCCAAAGTACATAGTTAAACGCTCTAACGAATACACGAAATTTGTTTGCTAAAATTATACCAATTTAACTCTCTTTTTATCCTGAACTGATGCTCATCTGAGGCTCCTACTTCAGACAACGATATTTTGGATTCAAAAATTTCGGAAAAGTTACTTTTTTTCGCTCTCATTGACACCGTTCCTTTATGCAAAACTCATAAGCCTACAGAATGACTACAGAAATCATTCTAAAATGACACCACGAACGCCAATATCTTGTTATTGACCAATTAGTGCTATTTGTCCAACAGCGGAATAAACTCATATTTTGAACACCTTAATGAACAGGCATTTAAAAAATTTCATTTATTTTTTATTTTTATTTTTATTTTTTTTATTTAATTTAATTTATTTCTTTATTTCTTTATTTATTTTTGAGCAGACACAAATGTTTCTTATTCCTTCAAATTTACACATTATATGCATACTTTTGATTTATTTAAAAACCAAATAGATTTTTAAAATTGATAGAAGGGGGGAGGGGGTAAATAAATGCTCAGGTTAACTTAAATTATTTTGTAGTTTTTACATCAGAAATTGAAATGCTCAAGTTATGAGACTTAAATCGAGCTTGCTATTATTTTATACGTATTTATAGCTCTAAAATTAGAAACCGGAAGGCTAAGATGATCAAAAAACGTTTTATGGGAGTTTAATAGCGAGAATCACTGAGCAATCAAAACGAAATGGCCTGTTGGATAAACCGGTAATATAGGGATAGGACGTTGACGCTATGATGAGTGTTCTTGCTTCTTTGTTAATGAGCTAAAAGTGTTTCTATTTTAAACCTGGTATTTAAAATTTTCTAAATTTCTGTAAAAAACGCGATTTTTTAATATACTACATTGTAGGAATATATCACTTTTTATTCCAGTAAAAAATAAAAGAAGAAAATAAACAGCATCGAAACGTTATTTGTCAACAGATAAGATACAAATTGGGTCAGATTTTCATTGCCTCTAATTTCTCAGAAAATAAAATACATTACTTATTTTGTTACAACTAGTAATTGTTTTAACTAATTACCATGAAACGCTTTATTTTTAAAGATGCACTCGTAAAAATTATAGAGGAGACCGAAATTTTAGGCACTAAGAAATGACAAGCAACATAATTTATTATATAATATGGGACATTTTTACCAAAGAAAAATGCTCAGATTTCAACATTACTGACCCCCTAGACACAGTTATCAATTTCATGTTAACCCCCTACTTGTCTATCGATTTCCAATGAAGCCACGTTGACCCCTGGGTTCAAGACAGATCACTTAAGGGAATATCTGGTTTAACCGATGGGTCTTTTTTATTATTTATTTAACATGTAGACGAGGAGGGTAAGTATTGTCACCAATTCGAATACCGAAGATAAACTCGCTTCGATGTAATGTAATTTTCGGAGGTGAATGAGATATCTAATGCAAGGACGCCTAGATATTTACTAGTGTCATTTGATACCACATAGCAATGCTAATGATGTTTGCTAAAATATAGAGTGAGTGAGGATAAAAATATTTTAAAAAATGTATAATTCCTCGTTTGATTTGAATCCGTGTTCTGACCATTGAGAAGGAATAAAGGAGGAGGCAGTGAAGTTTTCAATTCTTGAAACAGATCTCAAGTCACGTGACATATTTTAAAGTAAAGTATTGGAGGAAAACAGGTTTCGTTCACGTGTTTTACGCTAAATGTATCTCTCATTCGCCAATGTTGAACCATGTGACTTTAGATCTTTGTTTCAGCTTTTTCTAAGCCAATGAGTGGACTTGCTCCTTCCATTTACTAATATTTGCTCTAAAGTTTTAACCGATGAATCCTTTTCTATTTATATAAGGTGCCGACAAAGAGACCAAATATTGTTATCTACTGAAATACCAACCATAAATTTGTTCGGATGTTATGTTTATTTTCGGAGAATTAAACGAGATATCTAATATAAAGAAGCTTCGATCTTCACGCGTGTCTTATGTCACCACATGACAATCTTAATGTTGTACGCTAAAATGTAGGAGGTAGATGAAAAAATTGTGAAAACGTTCAACAGTTTAGTACAATTTGATTCTCTGTTTTAACCAATGAGTCGGTTTTTTTTCTCGTACCACCTGCAGATGAAAAGGCTAATAGTTGTCATCAGCTCATTAAATTTATTTCGATGCTATGTCATTTTCAGAACAGTAAAATGAGATATCGAATATAAGGAACCCTCGACCTCTACTAGTTCCATGTAGCACAACATAGAAATCTTAATGCCATAAGTAATCTAGAAACGAGTATGGAGAAAAGTATAATTAAAAGCCTAGTTTGATTTGAATCCCCGTTCATGCCAATATTTTTTATCTGTATGAAGCACGGATGAAAAGGTTAAGTCTTGTCCTCAACTCAAATAATGGCGATGAATGACTCGGACGGTGAAAATTTTTCGGAGTAGTAAATGAGATACCTAACATAAGGAGATCTCTACCTCTATTTGTGCCATATAGCATCACCATGATAATCTTAATGCTTAAGCTAAACTGTAGAATGTGGCGTAGAAAATTTATAAATAGTGTAATTAAAGTCCTCACTTTATTTGAACCCCTGTTTTAACCGATGTGTCTTTTTTTATTTATATACCATGCTGACAGAGACTAGTTACTAGACTTTGTTACTAGACGAATAACATTATTTTAAATTTTTCATTTCTTAAAAAGGGTATTTTTATGTCCAACATTATGATAAATTGACATTATAGCTCTTACAAACACATAACTAGTTAAGAGCAAAATTCTTTTTAAGAGATTTTTTTTTCAGCAAAATAAAATTTCATAATTATAGATAAATACTAAAAAGCAGTTTTTTTCCTAGAATTGGATATAAATCATTTCCTCATTTCCTCGAAGATCGAAATACCCGCGTATTTTTTGTGCTTGTATTAGAGACTACTTTAGCACGGTATAAAATATGAAGATTTTATATCAGAAGCAAAGGCATACAATCTATGTTGTGGGTTTTTTTTTTTTTTATTTATTTTTTTTTTATTTTTAAGATGAGAGGCAGCCCTTAGAAAGTCTTACCCACTCTTAGGAGTAGAATCTACAAATATGGCAAAGAACGTGTCTCAGAAAAAGGGCAGTAAATTTTTTTGGAGCACTAAAAGTGTGTGTGTGTGGCTCCATCCTTACACATATACATATTTTTCAAAAGAATAACGACTAAACTGAGCAATTTTGAACTCTGTCGTGATGAATTTTTTCCAGCCATATTAACTGTATTCAATTTATACAAGTAGTACTAAATTGATTATAACTTTGCAATAAACATAAAATGTAATGGTATGATTTGGTATGGCAACTTTTGTATGATCTGACATGAAATTATGTACATTATGATATCAAATTCATCTCTTTCTGCCATATAATTCGGTATGTTCTGACTTTAAATGCAGTCTCATATATTCTGAACCTAAATTTAGCATTTTTTCATACTAATTGTATAATAGTTATTAATTGAGCCCTACTATTATCATCACGTTAACACTGCAATATGACCGACATCGTAAATTAAGCTAATAATTATGAAGCTTCATACCATCATAGAGCAACCGATGCTAACATTGTATCTAGAAATGCTAAGAACACACCTAATTTACGAATTCTTTAAATGGTTATTTTGATTTGTATAATGCCGCAAGAAAAGCATTTCTCAAAATTCCTCTCTGTACTCCATTCAGACATTAAAGACAGACTATTTTAAAGTCCTTAACATTTTTTAATGAAATAAAAAAAAAGTTTTAGTAAGATTTTATTCTGAGTGATCTTTAAAACTCTGAGTGCTCATTGAAATATCACCAGAAATGAAAATCTAGCAAAGCATTCAACTAGACTTAAAATTGTACCCCGATTAAATCCGCGATTTGATTTCGCTTATCTTTCAGAACAAATGTTTTTATCTGGCAGAAAAAATCCACTGTATCATAATTTACCGAATAAAAGAAAAATTACGCTACCCAGCCGCAATAAATTACTTAACTTTATTCCGCCCTCAAATAGCAAAAGAAGTTCGCTTCTTTTAGCCGCACATCAGCTGTTTCGTTTAAACTGTTTTTAAATGGGCAATGTGTGAACGAGAGGAAACATCTACGACTGATGGTAGAAGAAAAATGAATTCTAGAAATCCAAGAAGAAAGTGAGTGAAGGAACAAATATACGCGATGTAAGTAGAAAATCTATAAAAAAAATCGAGCTTTACACAAAATTCTAGCATTTCTTTATAAGTGAATGCCTTCACGATACATTCTGTCTTTCTTCTACGAAGATATGTTTCCTTTTTCTTTATAACAAAAACCATTCCTAAAGTTCTGTCATTGCACGACACTTTCCTTTACAAAAATAGTATTGAATTTCGTTTTAGCCACCGAAGTTTGGAAACGTCATTGGAATTGGATGACTCGCCCGAATTTGTTTTCTGGTGAATTTTCTGCCTCGAATACGTTTAAATCGCCGTTTAAATGGCAGCAGCCATAAAGATATAAAATATTTCTTCGAAGTGATTGTTTTCCAAATTTGTTTAAGTCTAACTTTGCAGAAAGTACAACATTTTCAAGAAGATGCAGTCATCATTAAAAACTCACTAATTATAACAATTTCGAGGAAAACAAGCAATTTAATTTGTTCTTCCGGTGAATTTTTTGCCTCGAATGCGTTTGAATTGCTGTTTAAATGGAAGCAGCCACATGAAAATAAATATATAAAATATTTCCTCAAACCGGTTGTTTTTTAAAAAAAATCTTTAAAATTTACTTGCAGAAAATGTGGCATTTTCGGGAAGACATAATTTTGTTTATGAAATCGTTAATTATAGCATTATCAAAGAAAAGAGTAAGTTAAGGGCAACAAGTGGAATTGGTATCAAGGCGATTGGTTATTGCACAGAGAAATATTAAGTAAAGCTTTTGGTCTTAAATTTTAAAATTTAAACGTTTTGGGTGATTTTATAATCTTATTCTCTTAATAAGTACGTGGAAGCAAAAAATAGATAAAAATTAGTGCGAAGTTTTATTCATAAGCTAAGCGTAGAAAAACAAGTTTGATTACGTAAAGCATTCGGAAAAAAATGTCTACGAAGTGCAAAATTATCATTTTTGAAATGTTCATTAAGAATATCTAAACTCATTCTACATTGAGCAAATCATTCAGAAAATATCCTGAGAGGACATATAAAAGGATGTCCTGAGAGGTGATGTGGGCTTTTTCAGTTACTCCTCCATGTATTGACTTTTACAAATTTTAAAATATTATGAATCATGGAAAATGTACAAAATTTCAGCTTTTGCATCAACATGGGGAGGTAAATCATCCATGAAGGTGTAAATACATTAGTTAAATATAGATAGAACACCAAAGATGGAACTTCTTTTTTTTTTCCTTTAACACTCAAATAAATTGTGGTTGTTGCAAATATGATTTAAGCTTCATAACAGACTGCTAATATAATAATAAAGAAAATTTTTATATGCTTCCTCAAAAATGTTTCTTCCGTGACTACATTTTAAGTAACATATTAAAGGGTAATTTGTCCACCCCCAAGGGATGTATTAAACCCCAAATCAAAATCAAATTCTTGTAAAATAAAGGATACTGAAGCGTCACTCGTTTTGTTGCATCTAATATTGATGCATTAATACTCGTGTAAATTTGAAAATCTGCAAAATCCTTTTAAGAAGATATTTTATGAAACATTTTATGCATTTAAACGTTCCGCTTCAATTTTTGTGAGGCAAAATAAGGGAATTGATATTTGCTGCACCTTGTTTTATTTATGATAATTAGATAAAACCGATTTTTCTTTCTTTTTTAAGGCAAAAAAATAAATAAAGCTTGGGTGGGGGGAGGGGCACAATACATTAAAATACATAAGCACATAAAAATATCGTTGATTTTCATTTTAATAAAAAATATTTCGCTATGGTATTGTTTGAAATTTGTCAACCTACTGACAAATTTAAGTCTAGATGAATGTTTCGAGAGATTTCTTTTCTCTTAAAATTTCATTGAGAGTTTATACTTTCAAAGATTACTCAGAAAATAACCTTCCGAGGCATTCATTTCATTAAAAAAAAACTTGACTATATAGTTGTACAACATTTCTTAATTTATTATTATTATTAATTTTATTCATTTATGTATTTATTTATTTATTTTTTAACTTAAAACAAATATTGTTCTGCAATATAAACTTGCGCTCTCTTTTGAACAAAATATATTCTCTCTTTCAAAATGTCGAGTTAATGACAAATTCCTTTGCTTTTAACGACAGATTTCCCCGAAATCGAAGGAGAGAAGGGAAAAAAAACTGTTCGTGGAACAAACGCCGCCCGATAGCTGACGTGTTTTCAATAGCATTCCAGCGGTAGACCCTGTGTTTGTGTTTTTCCTGCAACCTTTTGAAAAGCGCCGAAATTAACACATTACAGTGAAAACCGCGAAAGTGTAGCTCAGAATCGCTTCTAGATTGTTCTTGGTTGACTTGATCGATGGCCATGGCGCAGGGAACGGTTCCCTTTCCTCTTTGCTTGCTGCAATACTCGCCTTTCCACAGTTACGTGTGAAGCACTTAGTTACCCCACAACTCAAGTCGGGGATTCTCTCCACACTTCTCATTCGACTCTGCTTTCAAGGCTTGAATGCCAGTTTTCTATCCTTTCAAGTGCAACGCTTTCCTCATAAAGCAATGTCCGCTTTGCTGAATGGGAAGCTTTACTTGGCTATTCAGGCTAATATTCAAACTAAGCTTAATGTTGTACTTGCTCTTGCCCGGACCTAATAAAATATTTTGTCTATCTCAAAGCGACTTAGTGATAAGAAACCATACACGTAACTAGATTATGAAGTAGCATTTTTCATCAATATTCAGTAATGACGACAGATTTCTGTGTATATAAACCGCAGTCATGTTTATTTCCAAAAAATTAAATTGTTTGTTTTGCGTGGAAAATACAAAATAAAATCATTATACACTGAAACAAAACACTGCTAGTATATATTTGATTACGTTCCTTAAAAGATTGAAAGATAGTTTTGTATACTTCAAGTAGGACAACGCTTTTCACATAAAGTAATGTCCGCTTTGCTGAATAGAAAGCGTTACTTAGCTATTCAGGCTAATATTTTAACTAATCTTAACATTGTACTTGCTCTAGCCCGGACTTAATGAAATATTTTGTCTATCTCAAAGTGACTAAAATTCTACTTAGTGATAAGAAACCAAACACATAACTAGATTATAAAGTAATATTTTCCAACAATTTTCAGCAATGACGACAGATTTCGTATGTAGTTATGATTGCTTCCAAAAAGAAAAGCGTTAGTTTTACGAGGAAAATACGAAATAAAATCATTAACAACTGAACTAATACACTGCTAATATACATTTGATTACATTCTTTTAAAGTTTGAATGATAGCTTTATATCCTTCAAGTAGAACAACGCTTTTTGCATAAAGTTATGTCCACTTTGCTGAATAGAATACTTTACTTGGCTATTTATACTAATATTTGTAATTTTGTTGTTCTACTTGCTCTGGTCGGAGACTTATAAAATATTTTATCTAATTCGAGTAAAAAAAATATGTTATGGAGTTGCACATAACTAAATTATGAAATAATATTTTTCAACAATATTCAGTAATGGTGATAAATTTTAGTTTACGGATTGCAGTCATCCGCGTTTTCGAAGAAAAACTTTGTTTTGACAGTAAAATATGGCAAAAAATAATTATTAGCTGAAACAAATTATAGCTGAAACGAAAAAATTATATTAATTCACGTTTGATTTTTTTCTTTCATTTTTCTGTTTTCTGTTTTGACGAGTTCAAGTAAATCAATATAAACTGCTTCTTATGACTATACCCTTTATTTTGGGTGTTAATTCTTTTTTTTTTTTTTTATCGAGACATATCTTTTGCTTAGTTTCAATGTTTTTTAAGTTGAAAGGTGAACAGTGTGTTGATTAATTAACGTATATAACACTAATGGTAGCTTTTTTTAGACACTATTGTGCGTGTATATATTTCTTTTATTTCTGATATATTATTATTACTATTATTATTGTAAGATTTTTTTATAACGGATCAAATGATGAGCTTTTTATCCTCGAATTTTCAGTAATAGCAATCACAAATATAAAAGTTGGTATACCTCTAATCGAAGTATTGCTGCAACTACGGCTAGTTAGGGTGATAATTCATTTCAACCTATTTTTCTTTAATATTATAATTATTTTTTAATTTTTCCTTTTACACTTCTGACCTGTTTAGAATTTCTATCTGTTCAATGCAAATATGCCCTTAGAATCTATATTTAGTTTTATCTCGCTTAAATTTCAATAACTTCATGGATACTTGAAACTCTAGGATATCTAATAAATTATATATCACCTGAAAAAAAGGTAAATTATTAAACATAAAATCAACATTTGATTACTTACGTGGCATCGTGGATTCGAAATCATCATTTCGTAAGTCATTTCACTAGATACTTACCTTTTGCTTGAAGAAAAACAATTTTTTGGAGCTAGGACATAAATAAATTTCCAAACAAAATTTTTCTAAGGTTTGGGTAGATCCAACATTGGGAAAGTCGTGATTTTGAAGAAATATTGTAGCTTCTGATATTTATTAAACTGTGGGTGTTCGGCCAAATTTTCGACTAAAGCATCTAGTTTAATATAAATTTCAAAGTTGCGAAAATCGGTACGAACCCAAACCCAGATTGAGTTTTTGTTGGACTGCTTACCGATTTGTTCAATGCCTGATATTGCCTGTTATACTATATAACCCACTTGCCTTGTGTTATTTCTTTTTTTATTGTAGTATTTTTCCCGATTACATCTGGGGAAACGTCGCACCACCAATTAAGTTTCCAGTTAAGCTTTGCACATCAGAAAAGCCTGCTTAACAAGTTAATAATGATGCATAGTGACAGCTGTCATCCTGTAAAGGTTAAGGTATTTGAAAATAACGACTAAATTTTCTTATTTAACACAAAAGACTACTGAAAAAAAAGTTAGAACAATTAATTTGCAAAAAAATATCTCGCTTTAACCAGAATTTATTTCTGTTATTGAAATGTAACACTATCTATTGAGTTTAATCTTATACACGAATTGGTTTAATAGTGCTCTCAATTGGCTTTTTTCAACAATAATTATGCTTGCAGAGTATACCAAAAAGCTTAAACAGCAAAACAAGTTATGGTTGTCCAAAAGTAATTAATGAGTTCTAGTTTACAGCAATGCCTTTTCACCAAGTCAGTAAGATAGTTACTAAAAGTACTTCTTGTAAAGTGTTAAGTTTCGGAGAATAATTTGTTCCTCGGCCAAAAAAAAACAAAAAGCAATCAAGGAGGTCATTACAAGTTATAAATAAAATCTTAGTAACGAAACACAACAATGCTTAGAATTAATTATTATACAAAATAAGGATGATTAATTTTCTAAATATTCGTTCTTGATGCCCAAAAGCACAAAGCAACATCCGTTGTCTGAATTGTAAAAATGGTCTTTCATTAGGAATAAATAAATTAATTAAGAAAAAACGGAAAAGCAAACCGTGAAGTCGATGCAAATACAGCACCGTGTTGGTTGTAAAAAGCATGAAAATATGTTGAGATTTTTGCAAGGGTTGATAGTAACAACATTTTTTTTCTTTTTTTTTTACTTCGTTTGCGAAGTTAAACGAGTTAAAGAAAATGTTTTCCATTATTTAACGCCATTTGTTTAAAAAACCTTTGTTAAGAAGCCAGAAATAATTTGAATTTGAGCTTTCTATTAAATCTGCAAAGTCAAAATGTATATTTTGTAGCGCACGAAAGGAAAAGGGGACTCCTATTTTTTGATAAGTTTTGTAGTTATTAATGTTTACGAAATTATTTCAATAAATCTCCAATTTTTCTATTTCATTAAAAACCATTCAGTAAAATTATTGAGCTCAACATTCATTAATGTTTATGAAATCGGTATTATTATTTCAATGTCAGCAGCAATTCTTGCTTTACATTTAAAAAAAAGAACAATTATAACATTAGGCAAACAAAAAAATACACTTTCGGTAATACATTAGGTAATAAATGTTGAACGGTCTTGTACGGTTTTTTTCTTTTTTTCTTTAATTAATCAAAATTTGTGAGTCTATAAAAATATTAATGCGTAAGTTTAAAACACGTAGTATGATTGACATTTCAAATTCTTGCTGAACATTTTTAAGGAACGTTATGAACTTATTATTTAAAAATATAGACCTTTTAAAAATAATTGTATTAATCTGTAGATTATTAACTAGTATAATGCTTTAAGCGAAACTAATATTCGCATTGTAAAAAAAAAATGCGGAAAGATTGCATTATTTCATTAAATTAATTCAGTGCTCTATCTTGATGATATACTAAATAAAAAAGTCGAAAGGAAGGACAAGAGATTTAAGGTCAATTTAAGAAAATATTATAATACGAAACGCTTTGCTAATTTATAAATGAAACATCCTTTCGATAATATCAGTGCCGTCGTTTTAAGCAGAGCTAGCTTCATGGAAACCCAACTTTGGCGGATTGATTCAATACTTTATCTTTCAAATGATTGTTCAACGCAAAAAGAAAAGAAGGAAAAATATTAAAACAGATTTTGGAGGGGAGATGAAACGACTTATTAAGACACTAGCATTCTAAAACGTATTTTCTAACTCATAAATAATTCCTATAGTTTTATTGAATGTTTTGATATAAAACTAACGGAGCACAAACTCAAGCTTTGCAGCGGAAATGATAAAAATGAACCGATTATTATATATATATATATATATTAGTTGTTTAATTATTATTTTGAATGAAACAAATACAAGATAAGAATGTAACATGTCATTCTACTCGAAATGGGAATATTTTTTAAAGAAATCATGTAATGAAATGCAATCAATTACTTCCTACTGGCATTTGTGTTACAGCTTTTACAATTGAAAAAAATTAATGTAATATTGATTCCCTGAATAATAAAGTATTTCTACTTCATGTTTTATCATTATATATAAGTTAAAGCTGGCGTTAACATCAAAATTTAAAAATTTCCTAAAATAGTTCTAAAAAGAAAAATGAAACTGATGAAGGCGTTTTTAAGGAGATGTCCATAAATAATGTCACACTTCTTTTCAACATATCTACCCCCTCTCCCCACTTTTTGTCACAAATTTGTCACACTTCATCTACTCTCTCCATGCCTCCTGTCATTTGTCACGCTATATTACATAAACAAATTGTTACGAAAACTTCCTTATTTCAAGAACAAACATTCTGTGACGTAAGTCAGTAGACACATCTCATAAGATGGAGCCGATACTAAGCCAAAAATGTTATTTAAATATTGTTTGTTGCACATGGCATCTTTTAGGATGAAACGTTATATCAGCTGCAGCAGTCCCTGAATGGTGCCACAGTCGAACAACAATATCAACAAGGGTACCCATAGGGAGTCAATAGGCACCATTCTAGGGATGCCACTGGTGCAACAACGTTTCAGCCAAAAAGGTGCTAGGTGCGACTCACCGTTTTAACATAGAAGAGCCCATGTTTTTTTTTATAGAATTCATGCAATGAAACAAGGATCTATTAAATCAGAGGTCTTTGTGGGGTATTTTGTGCAACAATTGAAAAGTCTATTAAAATGGAATTGCCCTCTATTCCACCAAAGGAAGATAAAAAAAAGTCAAGTCGAGAAAGCGTGTCGCGAGCAGCCATCATTCAGTTTCCAAAGTAACGCAATTAGCCGAAAAATGTAAAGTTTTGAGACGCAATTTCGGTACAGCCCTTAATTTAAGAATTGTTGCTTGACGATGATAAACGCCCGCCTGATTCAGGATAGGCAAGAAGAAATTTGGATCAACATCGAACGGGCAAAGCAAACTACTATACTCTTGCCTCGCTCTTTCTATATATATTATTGTTGGGTTAGTTGTTCGTCGTTTTCTTTTCTCCAAAATGGATTAATTTATCTTGCACTTGTGAAGCTAAGGCGAACAGCCGCCTGGCATTTTGAAGTTTCGAATTCGTCGCGGAACTTCGCGGCTCAGCTCATTAATCAAGTGGGGCCCATTAATTGCCTTCAGATTCAGAATCGGTGCAGTTTTTCTTCATCGCGAAAGCTTTTCAGGTTCTTCAGAGCATCAGAGGGAATTCGCTTTTGCGGTAATACAACGGAAATAAAGAAAATAAATTTACTTTATTACTTATTCCGTGAAGATAAAACGTGGTGGAAACATTGGTGATGTTATTAGTTTCCTGTTGGCTGCTTGGAAATATTTATCATAGTGGGTTTTCCCTTTTGCCGGAGCTGTTTGAAAGGCAGCATTTTCTCAAAGAATCCTTTTCGCTGGAGTTCAGAAATAAAAGGGTGAAAAACTCAATCTTTGCTTTTAGGAAAAGTTTGACTGAGAGTTGCTTTTTTGTTTGCTTTTGAGCAAGACAAGAAGTTGAAGTTTCCCCAAGTGCGATTAATGAGTAAATCGGAAACAATGTTAAAACTTAATTCATCCATTAGAAAATTTAGTTTATTCTTGTTACCGAAACAAAAATGGAGATACAAGAAATGTATTGTCATAAGAGAACTATTTGAAATTAATATTTCTGTTTGTGTAACACTCATATCGTCATCTCTTAAATTGTTAGGAAATATCTCGCCGTCGATTTATTGATTTTATAATGAATAGCTTAAGTGATACTCATTTTAAGATTGAAAGTTGAGCATACAAAAGGTCTTAGGTCTCAAGGTGTATCCTACTACAGTTTAAAACTTGAGCTATGTAAAATATAAGTTAAATGCAATAGCTGTAAATTTTCACAAAAATGCTGTGAATGGCCATTTTAAGCTGCTATGAAGCTAGTTCCTTCATTAGTGCAGAAGGCTCTCAACACACAGCAGGAAAGTCGTGAGTGAACAGTGTGCTTGTGGTGGTCAGTCACGTTTCTTGTTGTGTGCTAAGCACTTCTTGCACTCACGACAGGTCTCCATTGCAGTCTTGAAGTAGGTAGTCGAAAAAATTTTTTCACAATCTGCGCTTTATTTGTGATATTCTTTCCTTTTCTCATATTTTTTATAACTTTTAATTTACGTAAAAATATAGCCAACTTATACGGAAATTAATTTCTACTCGTTGTCAATTATGCGACTTGATATAACAATTAATGTCTGAAAATAGGAATTAAAATATATTTCATGTATGTTCTCCTATAAAGTTTCAGATAGATTCACTGCTTGAAAATTTTTTACACTAATATGCGCGATTTTTCGCTTTTTTTCTGTTAGTTGACACGCACATTGTTGAGAAATCCTTCAATCAAATTTAATGAAAATATTAAAGGACTATTTCATTCCAATGCTCGATTTAATAATAATCGAATTCTAGTGGAATCCTACTTAGTCACAATCAGAATTTCAGTCGATAGGTTATAAGCAAATCAAGGAAGGTCAATCTGCTCCCTCCTCCCCTCTCCCCAGCGGAAGTAACTTAATCCTAAACGAGCCCCCCCTCCCCCCGAAAAAAAAAAAAACAATTTTTAATCAAAATATTTCAGTCAAGGCACTTTCTGCGCATATTTCATTTTTCAATTTGATCTTTCTTTTATTTGATTTCAAGAAGTTTAAGTAATAAAAATAATAATAATAAATTGTGTCAAAGACTACTTGGAAATTTGAAGCATATATGTAAATTGTAAACTAAACAGCAAAAACAGCTCCGAATGAACTTCATTGGGAAAGGCTTTTGATTGAAAGTATATATGATCAGAAATGTGTACATATATTTTGATTTCAAACATTTGAAAGACATTTTTCTTTTTAATTTACAGAAAACGAACATTGCCGCCTATTAAAAAAATTTAAGTACCTATTAGCACTAACAAATACTTTCAATCGCTGAAAAATTAAAAATAAATGCTGCAAGAAACCGAAATTGAGTTAACAGTCAAAACAAAACTACATTTATTCGTCGACTAGACATTGACAAAAGGTAGAAATTGATTGATTTATTGTAACAAGGTGAAGCAAATAAAATGAATTTATTTTTTATGCAATTACGGATGCAGACGATTTTGTTACTGATATAAATTATTACTCAGATGATTTTGTTTTGTTTGCACTCCGAAGTTTTTATTAGTTTTTCATTTAGTTATTATTTATTTACTTATTCATTTATTTTTCAATTGGGGAAAAACGAAATAAATTTCTCCTTAGCGTTGACAAAAAAAAAAAAAAAAAACGAAAGTAAAAGCTTTATTAGGTAGTTTTCGATCTAGTAAAAGTTTCGCTTACAAACCAAGCTCATATTATATCGATATTTATAAATTATGTATGATTATAATTGAATCGTTTATTTCGAAAAGGTAACATCTCTATTTAGATCTCCTCTGTCTCTTTAGAAAATTAAACAGCGCACGGTTATATTTTTGAATGTCATAATCAATGGCTATTTGGTAAATTATTGCAGTAATTGTGTACTTAACTAAAGGCATTTTTTCATTGATTATGACATTCAAAAATATAACCGTGCGCTGTTTAATTTTCTAAAGAGACAGAGGAGATCAAAATAGAGATGTTACCTTTTCGAAATAAACGATTCAATTTATAATTAAACATATTATTAAACAGACAGAGATACGTCTCATGTCGTGGGAGTGTGCTTTAACGAAAATGTACTACAAGTATAAGTACGGACAACAATGTAATATTAGAATTACTTTGACATTATACATGACTGTAAGAACAAGCCTTACTAAAAAAATATTTCCGTCAGTAAGATATTAAAAACGTCATATACCATTTTGTAAAGTAAAAGCAACTGTTGTTAATGCACACTTAAAAACAACGGAAAAATAAAACATCAGAGCGCGTTTTTACGATTCAATTACGAAAACAATCATGAGATGCTAGTTCTAAAACAAGGCGTTGTTTGCTAAAAACAATGCTAAAGATTAGGGCGGAGTAACAGTAATGCGTATTTCTAAGAGCCCTATAATTATTTCACAAATATAATTTGAGACCTAACGCATTTCTTTTTATGACTCGTCCGGTCGAGGTAGCATTTTTGCGACACACCTTTAAAACAAGTTTCTCTACGTAGCATTGTTACCATTAGTATGGGTGCTGAGATTAGTTTAGTCGTCACAGCTATTGTTTATTTTGTTTGAAAATGGTTTTCCACATAGTAATGCAATTTAATAATTTCACCTTATAATAATAACTGAAGTTTCTCTGGGAAAAGATATTATATAACCTGTAAGTGAGTTGGGTGCGGAAATTAATTTCCATTTGTTGAATTAAATCCAATTATATTTCATCAGACGTGGTCTTATCGATGAAAATAGCTATATTTTAACCAGTTACAAATAAATAAATAAATAAACACAAAGGGAGAGAGGGAGGGAGAGAGAAAGAGAGTGAATCACTACATGTTTACAGGAATCCCATAAAAACCTAATTTACAAAAATAGTCATTTAACATGCTTATAATTTAAGTTTTTCAATTAATGCCGAATTGTTTCTAATTTAAAGCCCCTTCTGTGTGAAAAACTTTTCATAAGTTGCACAATGTTGGACATACTTTCTTAATGCCTTAATAAAGATATCATTGATTGCCGTTAAAAGAGAGATGAAACATTAGAATCTTTGAACCATAATGACACACTAATATAGTCATTCCTCTTCGGATGCTGAAAACAGAAATTGGCAAGCTTAGGTTTTGTGAAGATGAATAAGAAACAAATTCATCGTATTGATAGCTAACAGGTGCAAGACCTCAGGTAATCCGTCTTCTTGACGTAGAATTGAAGCTAAAGGCGTATTCAAAAAGCAAGAGACACCAGTTTTTATGCACTTGAAAATAGCTCATGGGCATGAAAGCATCTGCTCGCCATTTGATTGCAATTTGGTTACGTACATTGTTCTTCACGCTATTTGTCATCCATTTAGAGATTTTTTTTTTTTTTACGTTGACACACGGCAAAAAAAAAAAAAAAAAAAATCCTGAAAAATTTCGGTACAAATTACTGGCTCCATGGTTGCCCTTACATCTTACCGTAATATCCAATTTCACTCTAAAATTTTGAAAAAGCTTTTATTGAATTACAGTAGATTTATCGCAAATTATATCGTAAGTTGAGCAATAATTTTACAGGGAAGCAAGATTTAATGGTAAAAAAAATAGGGGCAACATAAAGGACATTTTTATAAGATTTTTTTTTCTTTGGTGCTGCGCACATGGCATATTTCTAAGGAATTACGGAAGTTTCAGCAAAATACCCAGAAAATGCGCTATTGAAAAATGATTATTTTTCTGATTCTTCAATTAAATATTAAAGTAATTGCAATCGCTTCTTCTTTTCTAAGGGGAACAATAATAATTTCAGCAATTCCTCATCGTTCAAGCGCATTCGAAAAACACGCTTAAAGCAATTTGAAAAAAAAATCAGGAAGAGAACTTTTCAAAAATTAAGTCTTCACCATCCCGATTCGTACTAAGCAACGACTTGACAAAGAAAGAAAAAGGAAAAATATTGTCCTTGTGGTTTTCAACGTTCGGAGTTGGTGACACTTTTGACAACTGTTGATGATGATGAACAACCTTCATCTGCAGAATTGATCTTCAGGCAAAGATAATTCTCTCTAAAAACGAGAAACCAGAAAAAGTTATCTTGGTTACTCTTCCGCTCTTTTATCCAGAACTGGTTTTGTTTCTTCAATATTCAAGCAATTCTTTGCTTTTCGGTGGAAAAGCGTATGTATACACTCTTGGACATCTTTCCTCTTTTTATTTCTGCCATCCTATTTACTTTGGAAACTATCCAAATATAGTTTTTCAAAACGGATCAAAATGCGGTTGAAGTTTGCCATGTAGCCCTTTCAAGAAATCTTGCTTAATTTCAAAAGATTTATGATTTATTTACCACTAGTCTTACAGACGAAAAGATATCTTCTGACTTATGTATACAAACTTACACACACATGTTTGTGTTTTCAAATATACGTTTTTATAGTTTCAAATTACCATTATATGCTAGATTTTTTTGCTTTATGTTTTCTCGTCTAGAATCACAGCATATTGACCTCGTTAAACTGTCTGCTGTTGTAATTAAGATTTTTTTCAGGTTTTCATTTAACCTTATTTTACAACTGTAGATTGTATGTTAAGGATTTTATCCTTTATTTTGTTCTATAAAGTAACTCTTTTTATATAGATGTGTATTACTTTACAGTAATGATGATTTCATGTAGAGTGCTGTTATGAATATAATCATTGTTGCAGGTGGACTTTTCAACTGGAAACTTGGTTGTCCATTTTACATTTAGAAATAGTTATTTATATCTCGTTTTTATTATCAAATGTAAACCGTCAATGCCTGTTCCTCAAAAAGCTAATTTATTACAATTTTTTTATTAAGTTTGTTTTTAATAATTGCACTTTTTTTCAATCCTAGCAGTCAATATTTTCACAAACTATACTTTTCCGCTAAGTCTACTATCTCTATTAGTCTTCATTAAAGTTTAAGTTATTTTTTCAATCTTGATGAAATATTGACTTATACAAACACAAGAGCAGTGCTTGCGGTTGCGGGCTAAGCCTGCAAAAACTTTTGACTGCACCATGCTGCAGATTTTTAACAGTAATAAAATTCTATATTAAATGATGCAAAGCACCGTAAATGTACGCCAGTAAAAAAAAAAAGGAAGAAGAGAAAAGAAAGAAAGAAAAAAGAACAACTTTTTCTAGTTGATATTTTTTGCAAATTTATTTCCCTATTTCTAAAGTATGATCAAATGCATTGGCCAATATGCTTGAAAACCTCACAGTTCAAATCTTTCTCCAGTCCCAGAGATCCAACCAGCAAATGCTCTAAATATATTTCTCCTGGCGCATCGCTATGTCTTCATTTATTCTTCATTCACAGTGCGAGGGTGTGACCTCGGATTTGGACGCTAGCTTTTAGTGCGGACTAGACACTCTTCCAAAAGGTGTTTATGAATACACCTGGTGCGCTTCAAGTTCAAACCTGACAAAAGGGAAAGGAAACCGGTAAAAGAGGAGGATAGGAATGAAAAAATCCAGCAACTGTCTGTCCGAGTGACTGAAGTTGATAAATGATGCCAGGTATCTGCATTCTCTAAGATCATTATATTTCTTGAAACCTGCTCAAGATCTTGTATTTAGAGGTTTGACGTCGCACCACAGAGGTCCTATATATGATCTTATCTGCAGGAGGTCCTAGCATTCTTTTTTTGTTTTTGTTTTGCTTTTTCTAGCACTTTTGCATTTCCTGTTTTTTGGCGAACATCTAGCGGCGTTCCAAATTGAACTTTTTTTCCTGAAATGTTTTCAAACTAAACTTATGCATACATATATATGAAAAAAGTTTGAGTAAATTGTGTCATTTTTAATGAGAGAAGCAAATCTAAACTATTTGTGATTTATGTCTCTGTTATCATGTTACGTAGCAAATGGATTGAGGTAAAGATTGTTTTTATTTTAGCAGGATTTTTCATTGAAAAGAAACTTAAGTGTCGTTAACAAATGATGTCACCCTCTGGGGGGAGGGGGAAGGGTTTCATGAAATTGTGACAGTTTGTGACAAGGGGGAAGGAAGATTTTTCAAAAAGTGTGACAGACACCTCACAGTTTGTTTAAATACATTTTTACTGTAATATGTTTACGTAATATAGCGTGATATGTAACAAGGGGAGGAGATGGAGTGAGATGAAGTATGACACGTGGTGACAAAGAGCGGAGGGGTCAAATATATTGGAAAAAAAACTGATATCATTTATGGACAGCCCCTTAGTTAATATTCTTTGTTATTATCATCAAAGTTTATTGACTCAATGCGTTTCTGGTTTTGATATGATGAACCGTTCAAAACTAATCAATACATGTGAAAGGCAAAACTGGGGAATTCTTTAACTAATAGTAGCCGGTAGTCACGTAATAAATGTAAAGGGCAAAAGGGGAGAGAATTTTTAGTGACTAGTAGCCAGTAGTAAAAAAAATTAGCAGCCACTTTTTTCAAATAGTAGTTACACTTATTTTACTTTTAGAACTGAAAAAGTCTTTCGAATTTTTTTTTTTTTACGCTAAAGATCCAGAATACATTAATTAACGTAAGTAACATATACTTAATGAATTATTTCATAAAACTGCTTCTTGATATTGGTGTGAAAGGATTTTACATGATACTTAATCCCACTTGTGCACTATAAAATCCTTATTTTGATTTTTTAGGTGGCGATGTTAAAGGATTTTTTAATCATCAATTAATTCATTTAGTCGTCCTGTGACCGGTTGGTGGTGCGCTATGATGTCCCCTTTTAATAAAAGCTCAAAATCGGGAGGAAAAACACTTATGCATAACAGTTAAGCTAAATATAAGGATGTACGCAGAAATTATGTCATATATTATGTCATATTGCAGGATATTGCGCATATGCAGAAAGCAAACTTACTCATATTTAAAAATGAGAAAAAGAATCTCTAATCATGCCATATAACTAAAAATATCACATTGAAATTGATCCACATTAGCAGTGATGATTCCTAAAGAGGTCTTTTGCAGATGAAGTCTAACTTTTTACTTGGAATGTGTAGAGCAAATAAAGGTAGAAAATGTTTGTAGAATCATTTACCAATTTAAGAAAAAAAAAACGGGGAATGCAAAGAATACATTTTTACATAGCCAATTAAATGTTTCATGTCTTCAGCTAAGCACTTCCTATATGCTGCTCTCTACTTTTGAGAAAGCTAAAAGTTCTTTGTAATCGATGCAAGGTGCAACTAAAACCTATTGATTTATTATCACTTTTAATAAAATGCTTCACGCTTTTAATCTAATTTACAGACAATGAATATATCTATTAGATTATTTTAAGCACATAAATCAAATTAAAGCTACTCAGGAAATATTTGAAAAATCTGACGTAAGATAAAACTTGCCTTTGAATTTAAGAATTGATTTAAAAGAAAATATAAACAAATTGATCCGTTCCATGTTGTTGAAAAACCTAGCTTATCGTTCACACATAATATTAATATTTCATTCTGCACACAAAAGATATAAAATCAAAAGTCTGGCTTTTATTCGACTCCACCCAAAACACCATATCTGGTTTTTAAAAAAAATCGGATCAAAGTGATGAGGCAATGCTACTTAAAAATCAACAAGAGATAGTTATTCCTGACCACTGCATGCGTGCACAGCACATTTTACAAATCTTCTAACATCAGTCAAACAAAGGTGAAAGCATAAAGCCGCGAACAGAGGCAAGCAAGCCAACAGTTTAGATTTTCTTGCTTGCCATTGGCCATGCTTCTACACGTCTATTAACCTCGGGATTGTATGGGCTTATTCCTGCACTCCCCTTTTCATCTATGCTCGTTGCGAAAGCACGTTTTACCACTTTCGCAACTAATCACGTTCATCAGTTTCATATAAACTCGAGGAGCATTGTTGGCAATGTTAAAAGAAGATTCGTTTCCGACACATACAACACGTGTGTCAAACTCCCGCACGAGTTGTGTGAGGAGGAAGAACATAAGATGGCGTGTCGCATGAAAGAAAAGGTGAATAAAATGAATGAGGGGTGTTTAATTTTCTCACTTTGCTAACTAGTTAGTAGAAGGACGTTGAAAGAAATGGTGAGAAAAGGTAAAGAAAAAATAAACGTGCCAAAATAAATCTGATTTACGCCTTTACGAACACAAATCATGCAAAAGATTGTTGGTCCTACCATTCCCATATGCATTTGATTTATATTATGTGTGTTTAAAACTAGTCGAGCCTCGTTAAAACGAAGTCCAAGAGAACTTTGAAATCAATTTGCCTTTACCGTGGTTTGGCTTATCCGACTAAAAATAAACAACAAACATGAGGATTTTGATTGCAAATGGAGTTCGCCTTAGCAGTAATTCGTTTTAAGCGAGTTCGAATTAATGAGGCCGACTGTATTACTTTATACCCATACTTTCGCTATAGACAGCTTCTCCAACATCAGGCGCGACTGTACATGCAGTTGAGTTTCAGACAGATTACCAAACTGAAAATTGTTCTTAATGTTCTCTACAGAACTCTATGTGAATTTACCAGAAAATTGAATTGTTCTTCCGTACGGATATAGCATATTGATAGCTCAAACCTTGCAGTAGCAATTGCAAAGTTTGACGTATTAAATGTTTTCTTGGGCTATAGAACCCAACTTTTGATGTGGTATTGTGGTTTCAGATTCAAAGAAAATAATTGAATGCAACTTTTTAAATGACTATTGCTAATAAAAAAAATCATTTCAATTTCTTTCAAAATCGCATTAAATAATTACCATTAGCTTTAACAAGGTGAAGAAAACTTCTGAAACTAAGAATAGTACATCCCGTAATCTTCCTGAAAACGCATACTTACGCGACAAATTTAAAAGCAAGCTTTCTGGAAGTTATTTTGACCAATACAAGCGAAGAGGGAAGGGGTTGATAGTAAGGAGATTTTATGAAAATTCTAAAGAAGACAAAATAAGATAAATCAAGATTAAAACAGAAAATCCAAACGTTTTCTCTCATATATTCAAGTACAATAACTGCTCTAAAAACTATCCCGATGATGTAGAGGGTGAATTTAATAAAGCCTTTAAGCTCCTAATTTCTATTTTATATTAATCATTAACATAAAGAAAGAATTTATTGCAGCAATTTTTCTATGCAAAAAGCACAAACAGAAACAGAACAGTTTTGTTGAAAGAAAAAAAAAATAAATCTATTGTACCTAATAAATTACCAATATAATAATGAAATTATTAATTATTCGTTATTCAATCACCATGCTAATCTATTGTAACAGAAAAAACTTAAAAATTTAAAATTAATTTCAGGGATTCATCTCTATTTGGATTTAAAAAAAAAGTCAAAAAAGTTCGAAATGGGTGAAGAAACTAAACTAAAGGGGATTGGAGGAAGGGAAGATCAAGATTATAACAGAAAAGTTAAATATTTTCTGACATATATTCTAATACTATAGCTCAAATTTTTTCGCTTATTTTACATTGATCATTAGCGGAAAAAGAAACAAAGCCTTTACTTCAGTACTTTTCACTGCAGCTAAAACAGGCAAAAAAAAAAAAAAAAAAAGCTAAAAATGTGGAAAAAAGAAAAACTTAATTGGAAACTCATTGTATTTAATTCAATACCAATTTAACGCTGAAATTTTCAATTAGTCGTTACTTCAATCAGCATCCTAACCTAGTAGAAAATAGAAAAACAGTTTCACGAACAACTTTATTTTGATTGTAGAAAAAAAAAAGTTTGAAGTAGTGAAGAAACTTAGATATTATGGCAGCGTGGCTTGTGGTGTCCCTTTACTCGAAGTAATTTCTTTCTCGCGGCTACTTTCTGGACAAGTTAACAGACTCGTTAATCTTATTGTCACAGACATCGAAAGAAGAAGCAGGAATTCTAGGAAGGGAGAAAAAAAAAATAGAAATCTGTCACAGTAGACCAGCTGAAAGCACTTCCCTCCTGAAACTTTTGCTAATCAAAGTTATACTGAAGATATAAATGTCATGTATGGTGAAGATTTGAAATTTTGGTCGTATCAGTCATAAGAAATGGTTTCGGTTGAATGATTTTATCGCATTTTTTATATTGACGAATGTTTAAAATGTTTCAAAAGTTGAGATCGCTTTAGAAGAGATCTATATCTACATGTCATTAGCGGGATTTGAATACATTTATTTATAATGATACTATCTTTTAACCATTTCTGTACCCAACAGATGGAGGGGACGGCTCTCTCCGGTATTCATTGTAAAAAAACTGTGTAACATTACTCTCTAAAAGCTGTTACACAAGTGCCTCCACTGTAATGGATTAACTCAACTGATAAAACCAGTGCAACGTTACGCGTTGCTTACAGCGTTACACCAGTTTTATCTATTAAGTTACTCCGTTGCTTTAGAGACCGTTTTGGATACAGAATACTGACACCGCTTTTACGGAGTAAGGTTACACAATTTTTTTAGAGTTATAAAAGGGGACTTAAACGGATCTCGAAGTTTTGAATGTTATTAGGTTGAAGCAAAATATTTTCTCCGTTATAATTTAGAAATGTGATAAGATATCAGTATAAACTAGAGCTGAAAAAAAAAAAAAAATTGAAAAATAAATTATTTTTTTTAAAAAGCGTAATTTGCTTCGGTGACATATTCACTGTGTCACCGTGAAATTTCTAAGCGTTAGTGGTGTAACTGAGAGTTGTGGAGAAGAGATTAATCGGCCTGGACCCCACTTTTTTGGCGCGACATTTTAACTTCGAATGTTCAAAAAAGGATGACCTTTTTTTTTTAATTCCTTTTTTTTTTTCGAATAAGGGAAAAAAGCACATTATAGGGGTTAAAAGGTGGAATCGCTAAAAGCAATAACATTATGCATTAAAATAAAATTAAATCTGTTTTTTGTTTCAGACAGTATAGGTAAACCTCCTCGTGGAAGTTTGCTTTTCATGCGTTTCACCAGACTAAATTTATAAACAGACCGTCTTGAATTGCGTACACTGTGTCCTACACATATCATACTCATGACGAAGATTAGGTCAGTGAGTTTCGATGGACTGAACAGATTTATCTGAGTATAAATCAATTAGTTAACATGGCAATGTTTCAACTTTTGGATTCGCAATTGTTTGTTTAATTTTGAACAATTAAAGATTTTAATAATTGGTTATGCAGGTAAAATTGAATTTTCTAACACTTTTCTAAGTGTGTTATTTTTTCCCCAATATAATTTTTTTGTATGTTTAATTAATGGGCAGGCCCGTCAATTTGAATGTTTCCAGGGTATGGAGGGTAAAAGGTGTATACGCAATGTAAAATTTTACCATAAAGGGCAAAAGTCACGCCCACTGACACTTAAATACATTGATTTCCCAAAGCTTCGGGGGGGGGGGATTTCCCAATTCGGGGGGGGGGGGTAACCCCCCCCCCCGTCACATTGGGCTGGGGGGGGGGTTACCCCCCCCCAGCCCAATGTGACGGGCCCCTATGTGACTGGCCTGCTAATGGGCGAGTTTCTTTGAGACTAAGTTCAACAAAATTATATTTTTGTTCCCCATGCATTAGAAACATAAAATTGCTTTAAAATTTAATTAAACATGATGTTTTAACGCTGAAAATAGTCTCAAAGTAGACTGTATTTTCAGCGAAGCATCAACATTACAAGGTCAGCTTTGAATAGATCTATTTATTTAATCCAAGTTAGAAAGAATGAAAGATTTATTGTTTCTATTCTCTGTGTCGAGTTGGATATGAGGATGTTATTACCGTATTTGTAGTGTTATTCATTGATCTAGCTGTAAGTTTAAAGAATCTTAATTCCCAAAAATAACTTTAAACCCTTCCAGTTATGCTATTTATGAAAATGCACTTAAATGCGAATTTTCATTGTAATAAAGGGTAAGATTTGAAAATTTCCATTAGTAGTGGGAAATATTTCAAGCAGTCGAAAAAGTTTGAGTGTACAGTTTATTTTTATCATAGCACAACGGATAAAACCGATCTTTTAATTTATCCGAATAACATTAAATGCATTAAATAGCATGCATTTTCTTCGGCTATAAAAGATATTTTTAAAATTCCCCTAAATTTTGAATGTAAATGAGCCCTCCCCCTCCAAAGAAAGAAAGAAAAAAGAAAAGGAAATTGGTCACTTTTCTACAAATATGCCGCTATTTAAAGCGTCATTCAAACATAAACAATAAGAAGCAAAGTTAAAAAAAATTGTATTTAGAATCTGCTACCTTATAAAAATACGACTGAAATAAAAATCAATTTTTCCGTCTGAATGTTAAAGGCTATTTCGGAGCATCGTAATTTTTCGTGCAACAAATGCATGCACAGAATTGAAAACTACTCTATGTTTACAACAAATAGGTTTGTAATTTTCCTAACAACGAATCTCAGTACACGAGAAACCCATACAGCTGATTTAAAGACAACAAAAATACATCACTGTCCACATATTTCACCTCAAATAAGGAAATGTCTGACATCTTCACAGGGCTCCGTAATCCACGTGCAAGGAATTCTCAATCAACTAGTAGAGGTCATCATGATACAGTCACGACTTCCGTTTTGATGGGAGCTGCAAGCTTATTTCCTGTATTTTGCGCTTTACTGCAAATATTACCTGAAGAACATTCATAACTCGCTCTCAGCATTGATTGCGGTTTCTACCAACGGATATACAATCCTCATTAAATCCTACTTCTTATCACAAAACTTCTAGTTGATCAAATGGAAATGGTTGAACTTCTATTTGAAGCGAGACAATTGCTGTTGAAAATGTACGTGCATTATCAAAGACAAAAAGAAGAGTCTGCTGCTTACAACTTCGATGAATCACTCCTGTGTTTAGAAGATTAAGTGGCGAATCTAGTACCCATTTGTCATTTGGCGTGCGTTGATGCTTTAGCAATGAAACAAACAATTCGACAAAAAACATTTAGTTTGAATTTTTTATTTGTATGTTATCTCTGGACATGTTCCAGTTTTTTAACTAACAGTAGTTTTGATTGATAGCTGTAGTTTTCTTCCTGATTTTCCTGCTTTTGTTTTGTTTGGATCTTTGCACAACTTGAAATTATATCCGTGTATTGTACCCTTATCTATTAAATCTTTCTCGTTATCTGTTCGTTAAATTTACCATACACAACTACCTTTTATCTTAAAGTACACTCTTAGCTTAAACAATTAGCTTCTGACCATGTTTTAGCTCTTTAACTAACAGTATGTTTGTTGATAGCTGTACTTTTGCTTCTCGATTGTCCTCCATTTGTTTTGTGTGAATCTTTGTACTACATGAAATTATATTCTTATCTTACCAGTTGTACTCTTATCTATTATAATCTGTCTCTTTCTCTTTTTGTTAAACTTACCTTATACAAAAACCGTTTATCTTGAAGTAGACCCACAATTGATTTCTATATTAAATTATACCATCATCTTATACTAATCCCTTATCAATATAAAGACCATATCTGATCTCCAAACTGGTAAACCATAGTAAGACAAGAGATGGGTTTTATACATTCGTATTTTTAAGCGCTACGCAGAGTTCTCACAGGATGAAAACATTTGATGTTTTAAATCTGTGAACCCATTCTACTTGTTTAAGCAAAATTTCCTTTTTGCCAATTGCTTCAAAAACCATTCCTCAAAAACCCCAAATGTATTATTACAGTTCATAGGCTCTCCATTTACCATTTTAAAGACTTTTAACATGTTTCAAAATTGCGAATGTACCGTAAATAAAGCACAAATATGAAAATGAAAGCGCAAAATTTGCTCGTCTAAAAATAGGGGAGGTCACTTGCTCACGCTCCACCCACCTCCTTTGCTTATATTCGTGACGACACTGACTTTTTTTCCCCTGCTGTATAATTGTTATTCTTTTTAAGTAAGAGGTAACAAAGATTACATTTTATAATGTCAATGGTGAGTATTATAAATGTAAAATTGTATCGATTCAAACCAAAGATGGCTCGAGAAATGTTTCAAGGGAGGGGCGATTGATTTTTTTTCTCATCCTTTACTACACACCTTGATTTACAAATGTTGACCTCGTAGGTATGTGTTTTAGACTTCAATTGCGAAACACATGCTGAGGAGAGCCTTAAATCTCCCTTCTGCTAGCACCAAAGATAGTCTAAAAATGCCTTTTTTAACTTCAATATTGAAAATTTACTAATCCCTCAAGGGAGGGGCGATCACCCCCATCGCCTCTCACTTGTATCTGTCCCTGGTTCTAACCATCAAAAAATTTATTTCAGCTTTCCACTAGACTTTTTTTCTAAATGAAACGTTTCTAATTGAATTAAGGAATAAAATATTACACAGCTTTATCTATGAAACACAATTAAAAACTCTCAGCAAAATTAACTTAGAGAAAATCAGAGTGTCGTAATCTGTTACAGCATTTATTGCAAAGGAAATAAATTTGTCAACCTGTTTTCGATTCCAATCTTTTTAAATATCAGATTTTTGTAAGTAGATCTGGATAAACAAAGTATATAATACACGCAAACATTAAAGCGCTTCACTCTATATTCAAAGAAATTCATTCATTAAAATTAGCGTAGATCCCATGGTCATTAATTGTCACTATTTGCATACATCAGCAAAATTCACTTGGCTGCTTTTCGGTGTTGTTTCTTTCGTGTTCAAAGAATTCTAGTCTGATAATTAGTTTTTGATTAATTGACACTCTTGCTAGCTCTCATCATTATCCATTTTGGAAAAGAGCGCTTGTATTTTCATTAAGCGTAGAGTTTTATCAATAACTTTGTTGTTTTTTTTTTCTAATTCTTAATTCCAAAACTCATTCATTATACTCAAAAACGTGATAATAGTGAAACCTGCTTAATTTATCCCCATAATGACACTTCGATAAAGTGTAAGTCTTGTTTACACAAATTTAACGTACAATCTATATGATACGTTTTGATTTTTCTGATGAAAAATTTCCAGTGTTCATGAATA
>JAXGGA010012962.1:0-36907 GCA_038373865.1 Uloborus plumipes
ATGCCACTGGTTAAAACTGACCAGAGCTAGATTTTAGCATCAAAGAGCTAGGAAAAACTATAAAGAAAAGACACTTCTATTCATGTGTGTTGTAATACAAAACAGCCTATTGAGTTATAAAATATATAATAATTACACGGGCTGTGGACCCAATTTTAGACTCTTTTTTTTTCTAATGTTTTGTTCATAAATGCTTGGTTAACTTTCTTTTTGTTAAAAGAAAAATGAATAATTGCGAAAATAATCCTAAAAAATTCAATGTGACTCATTATTTAAATTAAAAAAATAGTGTAATTTAAAATATGTAACTTCAATGTTATATCATTACTTGAATCTTGAACAAAAGTAAATATTATGGCAAAAATATCTGGATTACAGTAAAATTTTGTTTGAATAAGTCCAGTTAAAGCCATGAGAATAATGTCATTAGTGATTGCTGGTATTATTTGTGATAGTTATTTGATTATTTTTCAAAATAATGACCAACAATAAAAATATGGATTAAAAATAAAAATTCTTGTATCAGAAAATCTAAATTCCTAGTTTTCTCTACATAAATGTTAATTTTCTCTACATAATTTGGGACTGAAAAATAAAGTGAATTGTTGTTTTCCCATGATTAGGGACGGTGCTAGCTTCCGGCATACCCGCCGGAAACGTCTTACCCCCCCCCCCCCCCAGTGAAAATTTCTAACTTTGTCCGAAAAATTTTACGACAGAAATCTAAGAGCCGAAAATTGTTCTGATTCTGACAGATCAGTGAAATTCTTTTACTAAAATCATTCAACTGAAAAAACTTTCTTTTTTATAAAATATTTCTCATTCTACAAACTACGCAATTCCAGACCAATTTCGAACACGAGAACCTTCAAGAGACGAGGCATCGGCTAGCTGCTGTCGTATCTCTTTTGGACGAACGTAAGTTCTGCTGGAGAAAGTTATTTTTGTTTAGGTTGAAAATGGCAAATCTTCCTTTTTTTTTTTCCTAACCAGTGCTTCCCACCCACAAATCGCCAGCAATTAATTAACGAAGATATTAATTAAAAGCCTTTAAAACAATTTTCACGGTTTTTGAAGTCAAAACATGTTTGAAAAGCTAAAATAATTTTATCAAAAGAAAAATGTCTGCGTCTGATACAATGTGTTTTGAACTTCCATGTTATATAGAACTCGAATTATAAGGATTTTAGCAAACGTGGCTAAGCCTTAAATTTATGCGATTGGAAGCCGATGTTATTGTTGGCAGACTAGGAAAGAAAACTCAATCATTTAAAATGTTTTTCCGTCGCTATTATCTATTTATTAACAATTAAATTAATTTTAGTATGAGGTTTTAAAAGAACATTCAATTTTCAACTTTTATTTCTCTTTTGCAACTAGCAATTTGCTTGAAAGGATTATCTTTAATTTTCTGTGTTTACTTTGTCCTTTTACCTTTGTGCTTTGTACATTTTGTGAGCTTCCCAAAAAGATTTCAACGACTTAAGCGTTACAGGAATTTTCGTCACATTAACACCCCTGCATCTGATTTCTGCCTCAACAGTATGAAGGCCATTTATCGTATGCTCATTTAAAGAAGCAGGAGAAGTAGTGACATCAGTTAACAGAAAATCCCCGTTCCACATCAGCTTGACCATGATATATACTTAAAACTGCTTTAACGAGTTTTGAGAGCAAGGGTTACTTGAAATTGCTAAGATTTTTCATCATTAATATTTTACCCCAATAATCATCAATTTGTTTGATGCACCCGAAGGCGTATGTATATTTACTGAATCATCAGTTTCCTTATTTATATAAATCTTCCATTCTTCACACAGTTTATCTATGTTCTCCTTTTTAATCACAGCCAGGCATCTGCTCAGCAACTTTCATGAAACTGTTCACCAAACCTTGTTCTTTCTTTTTTTGATTAAAGGATGTAAAATATAAATATTCTTTAGCAAAACGTTATGTAAGGGTAGGTGCTTCAACAAATAATTAATTAAAGTAATTATGAACCATTTAGCATCGGTATAATGCATGTTGTCTCAGTATGCATGAAGTATAGTTTCCAAGTTCGACTTCAACAATGAAACTACTAACAACGACTTTTTATTCCACTGCTGAAAGAGATTGCATAGAGCAGACACAGACAGAGGATAATAAAAAAATGGTGCTCAGAGCTTACAGCCTTCAAACATATACATCAGTGCAGCCATCTAGTGAGCTAAATCGGAATTAATCTGAAAAATATTATGAGGAGGAAAGTAGTTTTTGCATTTTGGGCAGCATCTAACATCTGATGGAAAAAATATAGAAGTTAGGAACAAAATACAGGAGTGAGTAAGAAATATAGGAGAATATCTGACAAACTGAGAAAATATAGGAGATATAGAAGGACTATGAGGCCTGTAATTGGTTTCGTTACTAGCTATGCTGCACTGTTAACTAAACTTGAAGTCCTGATTTATTAAGACGTCTAGATCCATAACATTATCTGCATTACTAATGACAGAACCCTGTAAGTATTGCTTGACATTTCCCAAAATTAACTGCTCTTGTCTGCCCACTTAGTAATGCGATTCACATTCTGTTGCAGCCAATTTACTTGTTCATCATTTTCTACAACCCCCATTACTTTGACATCATCAGCAAAACAACTTCATTTAGAATGGTTACCCCTTACAACTACTCTTTGGGTAATTTCATGTCAAATCAACCAATGGTCAAAACTTCATGTTTTCGGATTTTGCTCATTTTTGACTCAAATAAAGTATAACAGAACAGGTAGAAAAAACAAAGTTTTGGATTTTTTTATGCATTTGTTTCCAAGTTATAAATTTTGAAAATTTTGACAAAATCATAAATTTTGCATTACTTAGAAACCTTTAAGTAGCCGTAATTAAAAAATTATTTGACTTAAAAAAAATACAATTGGTCTTGTTTTGTTCAGTATTTAATAAGGTTTCATAAAATATGTAACATCACCTAGCTGCTAAAAATTTTTGTTTAAATTTTTTTTACAAAATTTTAATTTATAAAAATTTAAAATCAAAATTTTTAATTACAGTGAAAAAAAATGTTATTTAGCCTTCTGTTAGCAACATATATGGAAAATTTCATGATGGTAATCTAATGGTGTCATGGTGAAATAAATATTTTCTCTCTCAAATTGCTTTATTTCTATCATTTGTTTTGTTAAAAAGTAATTCAAGTATGCACCATGATTACAGCATGAAAAAAAAAAAAAAAAAATTAAGGTGATACTCTTGGAAAAAATATTTCTACTTTTAATATCTTCATTCATACTAACTTGATCAGAGGGATTGTCCCCCCTCCCCGTGCATGGCGGGGGGGGGGGGGATTGCCTTTAGATATTTAATAAAGGGAAAGATTACCTTTAACATATTTATGAGAGTTTATAGTGGATCCTTTTTCTATTCAAGGGAGTCTCATTTCTGGGGAGTTAGACGGTTGCTCCACAAAAAATGGAGCATTTAAAAGTTAGTTCATTAAAAAATACTTGAGTTTTTTTCTGGAAAGAAGTCAGCATTGGGAGAAAATGAAGCTGTAGTAACCTGCCACTTTGCGGAAAGCTACTTGTTTATTTTGCAAGATTTTGCACAAAAGTATGGCTATCTTGCACCCAATTGTTGGGTATTACAACGAAGATCACACAACAAGAAATCAAGCTGTACTGTACAAGAGTATTGAATTCATTTCAGACTGCTTTGTACATTTTTTTATGTTTTTCAGAAAAGAATGACAGAATTTTTATGGGATATTATGCTTAACTTGAAGAAACTGTTTTACTTCTCAGATGGCTAAACAGCTCACTACCAAAACCGAAATTTTATCGAAACTTTTGCTGTTATAAGGATCATTTCGATAGAATTGAGGCTGAATGGCATTTTTATGCTACAGAACGTATTAAAGGTGCAGGTGGAACCAGGGCCGGATTAAAGATTTGGGGGCCCATAGGCAGGACAAGAGACGGGGCCCCATAAATTTATTAATCACATGTAATATTAATATTGTCAATAATTTATATTAATCATAATTTTGTAAATGAATTTAATTATTAGAAGTGAATTAATAATAATTATGATTAATTAATTGCTTTATGTAATTGTTTTGATTAACTGATCATACTTCGCACAATAATACTATTTTTTCAATGTTGAATCTGAATTAAGCTTAAGTACACACATTCACTTAAGTCGCATTGCAAATTGCATCAAATAATGTTGCACCAAAGCGTTTTATTGTGCTTAGGACTTTTTTTTAAATACAGTTTTACTGACCAATTGCATAATTTTCTTACTAACTAAGATTTATTATTTTAGTGAGTAACCACTAGAGTTTTTCTTAATAATCACATTATAGTCCTAGTCGGGCCCTGTTCGTAGCTTAAACCTAATCATACGAAGGTGTAAATGATACATTTCCACCCCAGGTGCAGCGCAACAACAAGATACAGTACCTAATAACTGGAACAGTATGAGACAATTTAGGTAGTCAATCATGTTTAATGATACCCTCAATAAAAGCACTCATATCGCCATGATGCTCTCACATTGAGTATCTATTCATTCTTTTATCTAACAGGGATGAAAATCTTCCGCGGATCCGCGATGTTCCGCTTTTTGTATTTTTTCTTTCTTTCCGCGATCAAAAACTTTATTTTGCATCTAGTTTAGAAAAAAAAAATAAAAATACACATCATTAAAATGAAGCTTAAAATAAGTTGATTTAAAGTAGTAGAGGTTGAAATTATTTCCAATTTCCAAAATAATGGAAAGGTTTTTAGAATGCAGAAGGATTGAAATCTCAAGGATGACCTGCAATTATCAGCGAACTATGTACTTTATTTTGGCATGCTGCCGAAAACAGTTTGATTTGCAGGAGATAGAAATTAAGAAAGTTCAGCTAAAATATTCAAGATCTTTGTCAAAAAATTGGGAAAATTATTTTGATGTTAAAATTTATCAAAATAGCTTAAGACTATGCAATACTAATTGGAGAATTTGTTTCTTCAGATACACTTGTCTAATTCATCAAAAATTGCACCCCTCCCCCTTTTTTACATTGTTGTGAATGACTTAAAAATAAATAGTGAATGAGCAATTAAGAACTTTTAAAAATATTTACTTTCGATTTCAGGGCGCAAATTAAGAGAAAATCTTGCATGACTAATTTCGCAGAATAAGGGGGGAAAAATCTATCAGAATTTTAAGTTGCGCAATTTTTCCTCTTTTTTGACTTTGATCTGTTTTCATCCCTGATCTAAGGAACTGCGAATTCAGACGAGCCACGTGTGTCCGAGCTTTCCGTCCAGTGCATTTGCAAAATACTAAAATAACGCCGTTGACACCCCTTCCCCCACCCTGGTTTCCTTGAATCCATTTGGGCTTTGGGGGCTTTTGGAATTTACCCTTGTTTGTCCTTGCTGCAGGTAGTAAAACATTCCCTTTTGTGTTCAGTGAGTGTTGAAAACTTGTTTGACTGCCAAAGGGAAGAGGAGGTTGCAAGCTGTAACGTTTATCGTATCCTAAATGATTCAACGGCGTAAACTAATTCCCTAAAAAAAAAAAAAATAGGTCGAAAGGACGGGGCCCCTGAGAAGCTCGGGGCCCCTAGGCCCGAGCCTACTCTGCCTATTTAGTAATCCGGCTCTGGGTGGAACGGTAAAAAGACTTGCTGCTAAAGCTAACCCCAAAGTATAACAGAGAACCATATACAGTCAAGTCTCGATAACTCCGCACAGTCAAGCGGACTATTGGCTGGTTGGCGATTGGATGCCACTAGATTTTATTTAGTCATTCATCTCTTACCAAAAGGTCAAGTTATCAAAAGTATTCGAGTATTCAGCTGCAAGGAATAAAAGAAAAAATATTTTATTCAATTTTATTTGGCATTCAGAATTCTAGAAGATTTAAATATACTATATTTAATTCAAACCGTTTTATTCATTTAAAAGAAATTAGTATTCAACTTTTTATGCATTTTTGTTCCTTTGCTAGTCAAGAAGCGGCATTTTGTATAGGTGTACATTAAAAAATTCTGTTTAATGTAAAGATGTTCTCTATTTTTTAAATTTTTAGATCAAAATGAACCAACATGCATTGATCATATATAATATGTTAACTGGTAAATTTGCAATTAAAAATATTTCTGAAAAGGTTCAGTAAATCAATTTTTTAAATTAAAAATTTCAAATTAACTAAAAATTTGAGTTTTTTTTTTTTTTTTTTTCAATTCTAACAGTAAAACCTCTCCAATGCGGACACCTAAGGGGATCTAAATATTGTCCGGTTTAAAGGGGTGTCCGCTTAAGAGAGGGACAAGAAAAGTGAATACAAAATTAGTTTCTAAATATAATTATTACACAGCAATTAACTACATATATTAAAAGAAAACTTATTCCCTGATCAAGAGCAATATCTTTGTTATTACAGAAAAATAATGAAATGGAATAAGCTTTAGTTCATTAAAAGCATTTTCACCACTGAGGCTTGTTAATTCATTAATGGGTTCTTCCTCATTTTCGATTTTCTCTTTCAAAGTCAAAACTTTGCGAGACAATTTTTCTACATGGACGCGAATAGAGAACACGTGATGCAACAGGGTCAAACGAGGTACCTCTTCCAAAACTCTAGAAATGAAACTAAATCACTCCAAGGAGCTTCACTTCTCGCCTGGGCCATAATCCCCAATTCTTTCCATTCACATGCTTATGCTATAGCATTCTTTTTCACTTCAAAAGAAACCCTGTTGCTAAAATTAAGTATGCATCGCTTTTCAACAATTGACCCCGTTCATCGGGAACTGCTAAAGTGTAGCAGAGGCCGTATTCTGGCAGAAGAGGTTTTAATAAGACTTTGGCAAAATCACGTTCTCAATGTCTATCGTAAACACTGAAGAGCATATGGCGGCAGGACCCTATGATCTATAGCCCTGACATGGCGGACAGTTTGATTACTTTAGGGAGATGATCAAAACATTTGACCAGTTTACCGAGTGGAGTCTCACTCTATGACCAACAGCTGTATTTCTTAGAATCCGAGCTATCCTCAAGAGCCTAAAATGTATTCCCTACGCTAAACCAACATTCACTTTCCACCTCAGCAGACTTTTTCCTGTCAAGTTCTGAAATGGTAATGTATTTTTGTGGTTTGTTGTGGAAGAAGATGTCACTAATTCCCCTTTATGGTTGCCTCCCTTTGTGTTGCACAATCTCTGTATTGGAAGTGAACTGACTCAAGTATTTTCAGTGGATCTCTTATCTTTTTTTCTCTCGCAACAAGAGTGTTGACAGATTTCTCCGAACTTGTCCGTCGGTGTCCGTTTTAATGAGTAAAGAAAGAGCCTTTTTGCAAGATAAGCTGTGTCCGTGTCCGGTTAAGTGAGTGTCCGCTTTAATGAGGGGATTCTTAATGGTTTAACCCTAGAAAAAGGACGGGAAAAAATTAACTGTCCGTAATGAGGGGTGTCCGTTAAGCGAGGTTTCATTGTACTTTGCTCGTACTTGCTGTAAATCCTTGTAATTGCTGACTACTTGTTTTTTTTTTTCATGTCAATAATCTTAGTGTAAACTTGAGTTACTTTTTAACGTAACAAACTCTTTTTACGAGTAGAATTTAAGCAATTTGAAAGGGAAAATATTTTTTCCCACCATGATACCAAAAAAGTACCATCATGAAATTTTGCACATATATTGATAATTGAAGGCTAAATAACATATATTTTTTTCAAAAAAAATTAAAAATTTAGATTTTGAATTTTTTCAAATTAAAAAAAAATAATAAAAAAAAAAAAAAATTAGCAGCTAGGTTATGTTATATATTTTATGAAACCTCATTAAATACTGAACAAGACCAGTTTTAACTCTCTAGATCAAATAGTTTTTTAATTGCTGCCATTTAAAGACTACTGAGTGGGGGAAAATTTATGATGCTTCCAAAATTTAAAAAAAATTATAACTTAAAAAAAAAGTTGTTGAAAAAATTTGAAACTTCAGCTTTTTCATCGTGGTGGTAAGTATAATTAACAGACAAAAAATTATTGCAATCTGAAACATTGATCTCAAAAACTTTTTTTTTTATTGGTTGATTTGGTATGGAATGACCCCTTAGTTTCCTTCCTCTCAGCCAATTCTTAACCCAAACTAGAATTTTACCTCCTATTCCTCTATCAGCTAATTTACTGAGTAGTGCTATACAGCGGTTGAAATTAGTATTAGTCATTTAGGTGCCAATGGCACCTGATATTTTTTTCTTAGTTGTCAAAATAATTCTCTTAGTTGTAATTTCCAAATTACGTTGATTAGGTGCATAAATCTTGTTAAGATTTATACAAATTATATAATAGGCATGAAAATTCGAGTTATCTTTTTAAAGATCTCAAATGCAAATGTTATGTGACTCACTATAATGGAATTAAATAAAAAGAACACCCTTTTACTCTCTCTCAAAAAAAGGATAATTTTTTTTCTCATAAACTTGGTTGTATTTTGCTGTTTATCTGCAATTTTCTATACTGGGTTAGGGATTTATATGAATGTTTTTTCTTTGTTGTTTCTTTGATGTTAAATTATTCTTTGAGGATCAATTGTTATTTTTTAAAAAGTATAATAAACATGTTAACTTATTTTTTCCCATAAAACACTCAGAATGGCATTCAGAGGTGGAGGGAGGGGGTAAAAGCTGATTTTAGTTGCAATGTTTTTTTTTCTTCATATTCTGATACAAATTTTCAAGTACTGTTGAGCTAAAAATATGGAAATGTTAAATAAATGCTCAACATAAAAAAGATTAAAGAATGTTATACATGACCGCAGAAGTTATGGACTACAAGAACCAATTTTGATTTCACCTTTTTTGCGGGGGGGGGGGGGGGAGGCTTAAAAGACGAGTGAAAAAAAACAACCTTGTATTTTAGTTGAATAGACTTTGCACTGTGAAATTCAAGAGATTATCAGAAGAGGTACAAATGAGAAACAGATGATGAAAGATTTCTGCACAACTGCAATGTGCTAAGTCTTTTTCCCACGTGCATAAGATATCCGACAAAAACGAATTAATTTGCAGTGTTTTTCATAGAATTGTCGTTAATTGTTGCACTCCAGCAGTTTAAAAAAAATGCTCAGAAACATTGATAACGACGATTTAATTAAAAATTGCTTAAGAAAATCAGCTTGAGCGTTAAAAAAAGTCAAACTGCAAAATTTCAGTGCAAAACACGTCAGAGTCATTAAGTATATCAATATGTGTTGGTGAATTTATTTCCAAAAAACAAAATTTTTAATCTAACTAATTTGACCGCGCAAAATCAGAAGAAAAACTTCCCCAACACTAAATAACTTTAAATATATAACATACATTATTCACAGGTTCGATAAATAATTATGTTACTTAGCTGTATTTGATAGATGCACTTGTTCAGGCGTGAAATTAGACAGTTGTAAACTCATAGCCTTTTATTTTGCTGAAATACATTTGAAAATCTGGTCTCTTGCATGACAAGCAAATGACTCTCGCAGTTTGGCAAGTGGCGCATTCTTTTAAGGCAACAAACAGGTACTTCGTTGCAGCGCCACCTGCCAAAGCATCAATTCAAAATAAATATGCAATTATAAAATGAATAATTAATAACAGTTCAAAAGTTACTCAACTCTAGCAGTTTCTCTACAATATGTGAGAGATAAGCAGTTTAAACTTCCAAAAAAGCATTAACAGTTGGAGATTTTTTTGTTTTGTATGTGTTTGCCAAACTTTTATCTTTACTTGCCGCTCTGTGTTGACATGAAGTGATGAGTCAATCTCCATTAACCAGTGTAGAACTGCGATTTCCAGGAGAGGGAGGGGAAGAAAGGATTAAGGGGAAACAGATGCAAAAGGCAGAGCATGTGCTGATGTCTTTGGGGGGGAGGAAAGGGGAGACACTAGGGTCGTTCAAAAAAAAATTTTTTTGCTACGGACCAAGGCGCACCCTACTTTTTTTACATTTATGTATGAGATCATTCCCCTAAAATTTCAGCTCCCTACTCTTAATGGAAGCTGGTGCTCAAACACCCTTCATTTTTCCACTTTTTCGTAATTTTCACAATTTTTGAGTTTTTCAGACTAAAGAGACGGTTTTCTTGGAAGAGATTTTTTTCCATTATTCTCATTTTCCAACGCATAAATATTAGTTCAAACAATTGGAAAGTTTCTTAATCGTTTGAATCTATATAGCAACACCTTTGATACAATTGATTATTTAGTAGATCATAGCATACAATGTAGATTGCAGTACTACTTGTCTACATGTTGTGCTATGATTTTCAAAACTTACGCTTGCTAAAATAGAGTTGTGGAAGAACTGTGCAAAATGTTTTTTATATTTTTAAAGTAGTGGGATGCAGAGAAAAAAATTGCAAGATTTAAAGTTTTAAACTAATAGTGCTAATAGTATCACAAGAAGAATGAATTAAATTATAAAAACTAATTGCACAAAATCAACAATTGTAGCTAGTCTGGCATAGAACTAATCTGAAATTTAGGCAAAGATGTTTACTTCATGCTTACTTTGGCCATCATATTCCTCACAAGTTTTATTCTTTTTAATAACTTTAAAGGGAAAAAATGCTTGGCAAAGAATTAAACAAAAAAAAAAAAAAGAATGTTGCACATAGAACTTAAAAAAATACTTTTACAAATTTGAAGCTTCAACTGTGAGCATTTTATAAACCTATAGATAAATCTATAATCACTCCTGCTGATTATAAAGAGAAAATTGAGTTATTATTAGTCAAATAGGGAGCCTATCTGAGAAAATCCAGTCTCTTATGTGCCTCAAAATATTTATGTTTCTATATCAGAAAGAGATTTTTTATTTAATCATGAAAGAAACAACCTAGGTACAACACTTTCTACAGTTTCAGCGCCTTTCTGTACAGTACAACAAATAGATTGAACACTAATAGATGCTCCATTTGCTATTAAAACTTCTGGGAATATCTGAACTTGGAAAAAATCTTATAAGATATGAACGACCTGGAAATTGAAATAACAACTAGGACAGTTTTATTAAAGTACTTGTGACACCTTTCTGGTGAATTAATTTGACTTAGTTTTTCGTTTCGAATTCTAGTTGAAAGAAAAGCAAGTTAATATAAGAATAAATATGTGAAATATAACAAGTGTAGTATAGAACAATTGGATTTTTTTCAAACATGAATATCAGAGATTATTTTCTAACGTTCTTCGTCCTACGCCCCAACGAATGCAAATATAATATCAATCACAGAATTAAAAGAAAAAAATTAAAATAAATAAATAATGTTGTTGAGGAAAATGTTCAAATAATTAAAGAATTTAACAGAATTTTTTTCAATAATGAGGACAATAAGCAGTTTCTTCTACCTGCTGTTGAAGAAAATTGAGTACTTATCCTTGCTGAGACAATAAAATATTCAATACTAAAAGTCTCTCTCTCTCAAAAAACTCTATATATTAATATACATAGAAAGTTGAATTGCATAGCATTAAGTTTAAACACTTTGACTTTATTTAAAAACTTCTAGCAAATTTCAGTATAACAATACTGCTTGGCACAAAATGAACTTCAAATGTATCTGACACTATTTTTGCTGTTTCTTGTGTAATATGTCTCACTAAATCCAAACATGATCTCCGTTTCCCCCTTCAGGGTAATCACTCGAACATAACTGGAATGAATATGAATAATACTGAAAGATTCTTTACCGAGTTAAATCTGTGGTGCGACTCATATGTAACATGCGATGTTTCCAAGATTTTAGAAAAAATTTTGCAACTTGAAAAATTTTTTGGACGTGGGAGTCATAGAAGCAGTCCAATATTATTGTGTTGCACCAAAAAATAAGTATAAAATTTTGCAGCTGGAAAAAATGAGTTGTTGATGATATGTTAAATATTTTACAGAGGGGGGGGGAATACCCCCATGAGTCTCCTAACTTGCGAGAAGTGTTTATGATTTTAAACCTTTCACCTCTCTAGCCCTATATAAGAATGTTAATGATAAATATACTGCTTCCTTCCTCTCCAAATAATAGCTATGAAATTGTCGAAATCTGATGACAATAGGAGGGGGAGGGGGTGCTATTTTCGAAAAGTGGGAGGCAATGGGGGGAAAGGGTGGCCATATTAGGATTCAGGAGATCATTGAACATCAGAGTCAGCAAAAATGATAGCAAACACCCGGAATATTTTTTTTTTTGCCGCTCAACCGAAAAACGTTTGAAATTGACAAAAACTGGAGAACTGTTTGAGCTTTGAGCACCGTCTTTTTATTTAAGTAGGAGGTTGAAATTTTGGCAGACTATCAGGGTGGATAAAGGTAAAAAAATGAGCCACCGCCGTGAACTCTAGGACAAATTTTTTTTTTTTTACCATAGGTTTGTGAACCACCCTAGGGAGACACTGGTCATCCTGCCCAGGGCCGATTCTGCCATAATAGCAAGAAGCTTTTCTGCTATTGTGAGGTTGATATTCTGAAAACTAACCTTGAGCTACTGGAAAAGGACAATCAAGCAAAAGTTAGGCGTCAAAGTGACGACTAGTTTCAAAATCGTAGTCATCAAAACTAAATTTAAAGTTGCAAAATAAGACTGATGACCGCTAATTTCAAGCACTGGTGCTATATGCGGCACCTTATCGAAAGCTTTTTGAAAGTCAATGTAAACAGCATCTACGCACTTTTTGTTATTTAAAGCCATCGTAACCTTGTCATAGAAATGCAATAAAATAATAGCACATGATTTACCTTTTCTGAAACCATGCTGCAAACTAATCAGCAGTCCATTATTTTCTAAGAAAGTCATAATATTAATTTTATCAATGTTTCAAAAATTTTGCAAACCATTTAAGTCAGACTCACAAGTCTATAATTTACTGCATTACTTCTAGACCCTTTCTTGAAGAGAGGAACACATAACAAGAGCTATATGGTCCCTTCTTCTCTCAAATGGCAGGTTTGTTTATTTGGGGGGGGGGTAATGTTATCAGTTTATATTAACGGCTATTGAAAAAACAATAATAGTGAAAGTTGTTTAAGTAACAGCTAAAGGAATTAGTTTTATCATGTTTTTTAAAAATATAATTTTAAAGTATTCAGTTGTTTTATGAAGTTATTCATAAACATTGCAGTTTTTATTGTTGTTTTAACTGTTCAATTTTAAGATAAATTTAAGACACAATTTGAAGTTAATTTTTAATTCCTTGAAAATCTGCAAAATCCTAAAATCTGCATTGCCACTCCTCCCAACCTTTTTCAGCGAAGGGCCACACACGTAACAGGAGCTCTATTGAAGGGCCGCATGCAAACCCATCATTTAGAGGGAACGTGGCTGGTAATTGCCCCCCTCCTCCAGGCTTTGAGAAGTTGTTAAGTTTTTTATAAATATTTTGTTATATCATTTGCATCAAGTATGATATCCTTTGTCTCCAGGAAAATTTTAAAAATGATGGGCTTGGCAGCATGCACCAGTATTTTGCTGATCTTAAAAATGTAAAAAAAATTATACACAAAATTGAAATACTGAATCTTTTCACTAATTTACTTGGGAAAAAATTAATAACTTATTTAAAACACCAAATGGCAAAATTTAGCATATACATCATTCAAATTGTTGATTAAAAAGGTAAACTTTTTTCAGTGAAGAAAATAATATGAGCTTCTGATCCTAAGCAGTTACAACAATACCGCATACCCCCTCATCAATTTCGGATAATCTGCCGGATATCCTGCCTCAAAACTGTCAGATATCCGTATCCGGAGTGCTCTGCCGGATCGGATACCGGATAGTTTAAAGTTCAGCCGGATACCGTACAGTTACTGGACATCCGGTAAATCCTTAGTGTATGTTTACATAACATTATTTTAGTAATTTTAAGCAATTGCTAAATATGTGTCAGTTTTTTTTTTATAAGAGTTAGCCTACAATTTGAAGTCAGCATAGTAATCACTCAACATTCCATGCAATAAATCGGTTAAGTCTATACTGTATGCATCACACACCCCATCCCCCTAGTCAATCTTGTGTTCTCACCAAACTTGGAAAGTAGATCTTCAGTCAATTTAGGTTGCCAACCGCCGCCTTCGGTTTGACCACAAAAGGAGTCTGCAAAGTGGGTCTTTCCTGTGTGCTGGGTTCGGTGGAAAAGCTTACAAACTGAAAAAGATTTTGTTTACTTGATAATATATTTTCAATTAAGCATATTTTTTAAAGAAAACTAAGCCCAGAAAGTCTCAAATCATTGCTGAGCGCTTAATTAAAAGGATAAAAAAGGTGCATGGGCCAGCTTTCTATTTTATCCACTTTTTGTAAAAAAGGTTCAGGGATGCTGTAAAAAAATGAACAAAATGGAAATCCATCTGTAGTTTATTAGCTTGATATCTAAAACTATTGAGGTGATGCAATATAGTTAGGCACATTTGGACAAGAGCACATATAAAGAGCTGAATTTTCCTTAATTAAAAAAAAGGAAAGAAAGTAATGAAAAAACTCATAAGTCGATGAAAATTAAGGTACTTGGAGCAGACAAAGATGAGTAAACTAATGGTTGAATATAAAAGAAGAGTTGATGCGAAGTTCTAGTGAATACTAATATATTTTTTTTAATTATTGTTGTGCTTGAAATTAATTTAACTTATTTTTGTTTTTAGGGCTAGACTAGATGCTACAAGGATCTGGCCAGCAGTGGTAAGTTTCTGATTTAGTGTTTACAGAAGTAAATCCAGAATTTTCGTTATAAGGGCAGATCAAAGTCTTAAAATTTTTGTATGTTCATAATGATTCCAATTTGTATTACGATAATAAAAGTTTTTTGTGATCTGTTGTTACACAATTTCACTTGAATACATGCAATAAAGGGAGTCAAATAAAGAAAATCCACTAAGGTTGTGTTCAAAATTTTTTACCTCATGAAGGAAAAACGATGCTTTTGATAATTTAATAAAATTAACTAAAATATAAATTTTTTTTTTGAGATAATCAAACCAGAAAAAAATATTTCAGTATTACAAAAAAATTATAAATTTTAAATAATAACAATAATTCGGTTGAAGTACAGGGGTAGTGATTATAAAAAATAACTTAATGAATTCTGTTTTAGGTATGTGTGGGGAAGCAAGTGCCTTCAGCCCCTTTCTGGATTCACCTCTGATTCATTATATTTTGACATTTTAGATATAAGTTGTATAGTCATGCTTAATCAATTTCCTTTCTTTTTTTTTTTTTTTTTTGACAATATACAAGTGTTTTTTTATATATTTTCATTTAATAATCTACTTGAAATGTAAATTATTAAATGAAAATATATAAAAAAAAACTATTGAGGTACTTAATTGAGAACTTAAAGGGTCATTCCATGTCAAATCAACACAATTTTGGAAGAGTTTCAGAATTGATGTCTCAGATTTTCATGATTTTTGGTATGCAGCATTATATCATAGATATATGAAAAAATACCAAATTTCAGTTACATAGCACAATTATTTTTTAAGTTATAAATTTTTTAAATTTTAAATTTATTTGAAAAAACACGATACTTAACCACATTAAAATGCCTATAGGCTCGCAACCAGTGGTGATATTAAGGCTTCTCTTCACACAGAGTCTGAAAGCTTCAGATCCAATGTTAACCTACGGGAAAAATTGACTAAAGGTTTTACAACTTCCTTTTAAGTTTTTGACTCCGATTTTTTTTTCGAGTATTTTTCAAGCCTATTTCCGAGTCTTGTATTTTCTACTTTTTTGAAATTTGCATTTCTCTATTTTTTAAAAATCGTGAAAAAATGAATTTCGTCAAAAACAAGGTACTGTTGCACATTTCGCTCAATAAAAAGTTAGCAAATCATGCTATCGAAATTTTAACTTGTAGCAGACACGCAAAACATTTTCAGCTTTCTCCCGAGACTTCGTTTGTGAAAATGCGACCAATTTTTAAATCAAAACAGGACGCCAATTATTGAAAATATTTCCAAAAAAAGCTCACTTTCTTCCTTAGCCCCGCCTTCCATCGGATTCTCTTCTTGTCGAGGGGAAACGGGGAAACCTCTGAGGGGGTGTGAAGATTTACAACTACCCATTAGCCCCCCCTGACTCTTACTCTTACCGGGTGGTTCCACTTCTCTCTTTTCCTAAGGCAAGGAAAGAATGAATGCTCCTGCTTTTGAAAATGAATCCACATGTTAGTTGGCAAACATCTGCATAGCTCAGTTAGTCTTCAGAAACGAAATAGTATGTATAGTATTCAGAGACTATTTCCAAGTCAAAATATTTATTCGCAATTTGATGAACGTTGTTACAATGTTGTCGAATGCAAAATATTGACATTTTTTCCCTTCCAATATGTAGAAACATGTTTTTTTTTTTTTTTTTTTTAAATAAAAATAACAAATACGCAAATTAAATTACACATGTTTCAATGTTACAAAGAACTCACTCTGTACTCTACAATTATATAAACCACTCTCTGATAACTTTTACGTAAAAGCAATAGAGGAAAATCTAACTCAAATATATTTTAAATTTAAACGATCGTGTAATGTGTGTGATGAGTTAACGTCTGTATAAATATAAGATTACTCAATTCCAAAGTTTATCTTTCCTTCTGCTTCTGAATATCAATTATGTTTGAATTTGTTCTTGTTCCTACGATCAAAAAACTGAAGGAAATAGAGAAAAAGCTCTAAAATACAATTCCTAAAATACATTTTTTAATGATTGGGTTCAGTAATTCGCTTCGGTAAAGGTGTAGGAATTGAAGTAATGAAAACAATTAGACGATTTGAATAGTGTTAGATGTTAGTTAATGTCAGTTATTATGAGGTATTTACTTAAATTATTTAAAATCTTGGCTTTCATTTTATTAGTTTTTTTTTTTTTTTTTTGTATCTTATCACCCCAGCCTCCTTTATTATATTTATTTCCTGTTTTCTTTATACCCATGGATTTCATATTACGTATTTAACTGTGTAATAATTAGAATATAAAAATGGTCGGTACTTATATACATTATTATAAGCCCATCACAGTTGCTAGCATGACTTCAGAGTCAAAAAGACCGATATCTATTTTACGTGTGCACTGAAGTGTATATAACCAACTTTATTTGTGTGTGTGTGGTTGGGGGAGCTATAAAGTATTCTCCCGGACACCATCGTCTGTCAAGTCGCCCCTGATTTTCTCAAACTTGCGCTTTTAACTGCTACTTCGCTTATCATTTTTTCTGCAGAAGAAAAGCATTTATTATTATTATTATTTTTCTTTAAATCTCAGAAGGCAATGAATATTAATTGTAATGAAAAATTAAGTCATAGGGGAGAAAAGAATTGAAGGAAAAAAAATCATTTCAAAAAGTGATTCTATATCTCATAAGAGTTTGCATTTGAATATAAAACAATTGTAGTTCATATTTGTAATTTTTGTAAAATATTTAAAAATTTATCTGTTGCTCGTGTTATTAGCGTATTTTGAAACACACTCAAACATCATAACTACATGCTTAAAAACTGCTGTCTACAAGTTTTCTGGAAATAAACTTCAAGGGAGAAATTTGAGGCTACCTTTTTTGCGCGAACATTGCATCTAAAATTAAGTTTATATTAGTAGTGTAAAAGTTAAACTTGCCCATCTTTCACACGAAAGAAATATTAGTTATGTTTTTAATTATTTTCATACACAAAAGGTTTTTTTAATATTTGTGACTTATGACTTTAAAATTGAGCTTGTGTGTAAAGGGTGGCAAAGTGATTCTTGCATTCTTGCCCTCCCCCGCCTCCCAATGTAGCGTCAATATTGGGTTCTACTCCCATCTCTCCCTATTTTTACAAAGTTCCTACGCCATTGAACGGATCGGTACTTTTTTCCGCTCAAAAACCATCCTATGATCCTTCTCGAGTGCCCAAGTATCTCCCTGCCAAATTGCGTCCAAATCCTATTGTATTGTATAAGGTACCGTACGCACATATACAAGTAGTTATCAAAATAATGGATACACTTGAGATTCATAAGAAAAATCTACCGTTCATCGCAAAATAAGCGATCAATTGTTCTTTAACTTTAGTCATACAAAATATAGACTTCACCGGACATTTCCACATTGAAATTAAATCACTCATGCATTTGGGGGATGACAAGAAGGGGGGTCGGAAGAAAAACCGCTTTTTGACCATAACTCTTCGAAAATAGCTCGGAATAAGCTATGAATTTCAGTAATTAATTAGCATACTATGTATAATTACTGTACAAATTTTTATGAACGTACCACTTATACTTCCAAAGATATGAAACATTTTTTAAAAAACGGCAATTTTATTTGAAGGGTTTTGCTCATAACACGCAGAGTTTTTGATCAAACCTTATCAAAATTTCAGGAAAGATGACAAAATACAAGAGAAAGAACATACTAAAACGGTAAATAAAAATATTAAAACTCTGATGAGATATGAACGTTAAAAGGAAATAATTTTTCACGGCACATGCGCGAACGACAGAAATTTATAACTACAAAAATATTGTAGCCTGGTTTATACTGCATCTTATAAAAAAAGTTCCAGTTGACTATCGTAAAAATTTATAAAGATATCAGCGATCTAGTGAGCTGTAATTCATTCATTCGCAGACAATAGATAAATGGCGAGGGGTTGTCCACAAATAGTGTGGTGATAATCGAGCATTTTTTTTCAATGTTAAATTGTATACAGTTTGAAAATTTATATCCGGCATAGAAGTCACATTTCGCCTATTCGGCCAAAAAGACCTTATACGTAGGTGGCCAAAAGTATCCGGACACCCCCTGAAACGTTGGTTTTGAATGATGACGCAATAACCTTTAATTTAAAAATAGCTCTTTGTGGACAGTTCCTCACTATTTATGTATTATCTGCGAATGAATGAAATACAGCTCACTAGATCGCTGATATCTTTTTCAATTTTCATGATATTCAACTGGAACTTTTTTTGTAAGATGCAGTATAAATCAGGGTACAATATTTTTGTAGTTATAAGTTTCTGTCATTTGCGCATGCGCCATGAAAAATTATTTCCTTTTAACGTTTATATCTCATCGGATTTTTAATATTTTTATTTACCGTTTTAGTATGTTCTTTCTCTTGCATTTTATCATCTTTCCTGAAGTTTTGATAAGGTTTGATCAAAAACTCTGTGTGTTATGAGCAAAAACCCATCAAATAAAATTGATGTTTTTTAAAAAATGTTTCATATCTTCGGAAGTAAGAGTGGTACGTTCATAAAAATTTGTACAGTAATTATACATAGTATGATAATCAATTACTGAAATTTATAGCTTATTCGAGCTATTTTCGAAGAGTTATGGTCAAAAAGCGGTTTTTCTTGCGACCCCCCTTTTTGTCGTTCCCCAAATGCATGGGTGATTTAATTTCAATGTGGAAATGTCCGGTGAAGTCTGTATTTTGTATGACTAAAGTTAACGAACAATTGATCGCGTATTTTGCGATGAACGGTAGATTTTTCTTCTGAATCTCAAGTGTTTCCATTATTTTGATAACTACCTGTATATGTATTCTCTATTTTATATTACGGATTCATCAGAAAAGAAAGAGCGCATGTTTTTCTTACGCAAAATCTAAGTGAAAATACAGGGGCTTTGCATGCACTCTTGAAATCGAGGCTTGTGCCCCCCCCCCTTTTCTAAAAAAAAACTTTCGTCACGCTACGCCTATGTCCAGAGCTAGACCACTGTTTTACACGTAGCTTTTATATCTCTTATGTTTTCTTTTTTCATCAGCCGATTGCAAATAATTGTATTCTTCAATTTATCTTCAATGGGGGAAAAAAAACTATGAGCATCATTTTTGGAAGATAATTGCGGAAATTTCATTCATCGATATTTTATTTAAAAACAACCTGGGAAGGTATGTCCGAAAAAAAAAGTATAACTTCCAAAAATTTACAAGTATTAGATGTGAAATTTACAAGCATTAGGAGCGAATAAAAGTATAGCATATCACAGGAATGCACAAACGTAGTAAGCTACCTGACTTTTTCTTCTCAGTTCGGTTCAAACGGAGGGAATTTTCCAAACGAGTTCGGAAAAGTTGCGGCTTCTCTTTCGCCCGGAGCTGCAATTTCTCTGATTGCTTTCCACTACAGGGGGTCCGAGGGGTTCTTCCTCCCCAAAAGTGACAGCTCGCGCTGATTCTCACTTCGTCCACTCGATTGGTAGATGAAGTGTCAATCTCTTGTTGACGAGCACTCCCCTCGTTCAAAGAAGGAAGTCATTTTAAGCCTAACTACGATAGTTCTTTTTTGTGAAGAGGGGCCTTAACCTGGGACTGGTCTCATTTTAAAGCTGTTGAATAGGGCTTTATTATGATCGTAGGCTTCAGAATGATAAGTTATCTGAGTGAAACAACGCAGTGGAACAGAAAACAGTTTGTGCAGTAAAAAATTGGAGCTTGACAAAACAAACAAGAAAAAAAGATACCTGGATTACACATTATGCAATTCCATCAAGGATAAATAGTTAAGCAACAAATCCCATAGCAATAAATATCCTCAAATAAATGAAACCAGTTATGAATAAATTAGCATTAAATTTACTGCCAGAAAAAATTACGCAGCACTGAAGCAATTGTAACATATTGAGAAAGAGAGAAAGAAACAGAGTGTGAGAAAAAACAGATGAAAATAGTTAATCCAACAAAAATTTAAGCAGAATAAAAAAAAAAAAAAAAAAAAAAACAGACAAACCAAACATAGAACTTGTCTGCAGATATATGGACATTTTATGCGATTAGTCCTATTTTACTTTTCAAGCACAAAGGTAACTAATTCAACTAAATAAATTTTTCTCTTAAAACAAAATATTTTTAAATGCGTTCACATTTTAAATGTCATATCGAAAATAATCTGGAGCATGGCACTGGTGTTCGAAAGTGTCATGGCAGAGTATAACTTCAATTCCTGGTAACTTTTTTTTTGAGTGCATCACATTGTTGTACTCTAAGGGTCATTCCATGTCAAATCAACACAATTTTGGAAGAGTTTCAGAATTGATGTCTCAGATTTTCATGATTTTTGGTATGCAGCATTATATCATAGACATATGAAAAAATACCAAATTTCAGTTACATAGCACAATTATTTTTTAAGTTATAAATTTTTTAAATTTTAAATTTCTTTGAAAAAACACGATACTTAACCACATTAAAATGCCTATAGGCTCGCAACCAGTGGTGATATTAACCTGGGACTGGTCTCATTTTAAAGCTGTTGAATAGGGCTTCATTATGATATGCTACAACATAGGGGTTAAATTTTTAAAAAAATTTAAATTTTAAAATTAAATTTTAAATTTTAAATTTTTCAAAAAGTGGCAATTTTAAAAATTCCAAAAAATTACCAAAAATTGTTTGTGATGTCTTGATACATATTGCAAAATTCTATGATGGGATCTCAATGGGATCAGGAGATACAGGGCTTCAGAGATACACATGTTTTGTCAATAATATACCATATTAGTAAAATTTTATTGTTTTTGAACTAATTTTCCTATGCAATGTGCAGGATCCTATTATATTAATAAAACGCAGTGATTACTTCATTTTACCATGTTTGCAAACCTCTCATTTGCCTACATGTAGAGGGAAACCCCCTTTTACTCAGATAAAAAGGGAATTTCCCTTGGGGGAAACCCCTTTAACTAGGTGAAAGCTGATTGGAATACAAGTAAGGGAAATTCCCTTTAACTGTAAGAAAAGGGAGATTTCCCTCCGTGGGGGGATTCCCCTTTTCACAAGTATAAGCTGATTGGTCAAGCAGACAAGATCACTCATTTACAGCTAGTTTAGCATCACAGTTGCTTGTAGGAAGTTCATTTGATGTTTCATGTGATGTTGTATCAAGAAGATAACTTATTTCTTGGCCCCTGCACGTTTCCTTGCTGATTTCTCCCTATTTATCACTTTCATGATGGATACCACTAACAAGATAGTAAAAATGGATTGCTTTAACCCTTTTAATAAGCCAAATCACTCCCATGCAAGAAAAAGACTGAGACCTGTTACTTCATGGATGTGTGACTTGATTCCAGGAACATCCGAGTTATCCGTGGTCTGTGATAGTTGTAGGAAGCAGCTGACAAAGTTGAAAAATGAAAAAGATGGGGAAACTTCCCCTGGAACTAGCAAGGTACCTGAAGAAAGTCAGTCTGATACTGAAATTGAAGAATCACCTATAGATATACCATTTTCAAATGAATCTGAAGCTCTGAGTTCCCTTAACAGCTCTCTTTTAGAGATGGGAGAGTCGCCTGTAGACAAAAAGAGGATGCAATCAAAAATTTACTCTACTGAAAAGGCCAACCGAATCAATGTGGCTGTCAAGAGAAAACTGCTAGTGAATGCATCGAGCGATGAAGAGAATGATGATTCACAAGACGAGTTCTTTACACATGTGAAAAAACTGTACAACAGCTTCACTAGTAGGAAGAAGAAGCTTCAACTGCTGACTCTTATGCCTGACAGCTGGAGTGTGAGGAAAGTAATGCGGGAATTTTCAGCCCCTAACTATTTGGTTCGACAAGCCAAGACATTGTTGAAAGAAAAGGGCGCCTTGTCTGGTCCTGATATGAAACCAGGAAAAAGTTTATCAAAGCATACCGTTGATATTGTGAAAGGATTTTATACAAGTGACGAAATAAGCCGAGCAATGCCGGGGATTAAGGACTTTATATCAGTGAAAGACCACAGCACAGGTATTAAAGAACATGTTGCAAAAAGGTTGATGCTTAATAATTTAAAAGAAGCCTATGAAGTTTTCAAAGAAAAATTCCCAGCTGTAAAAGTAGGATTTTCTAAATTTGCAGAGCTGAAACCCAAAAATTGTGTGCTAGCAGGCCAGAGTGGAACACACTCAGTCTGTGTGTGCACTACTCATCAGAATGTGAAGCTTATGTTTGAAAATGGAAGAATGAGCTCAATGACAGATGGAAAAATAAAAACATACAAGGACTGCCTGCAAATGATGGTTTGCAGCCCCCCACCATCAACTGACTGCTTCTTTTCAACTTGTGTGTCATGTCCGGGTACCAGAGGGATTAGAGAACTTTTGGAAAAAGCATATGAAGACAATGCAATTGAGACTATCACATACAGACAGTGGATCTCTGTGGATCGATGTAACTTAGAAATTATCCAAAAACCGGTTAGTGAATTTATTGATGTATTTTGTAATAAACTTCCTATCTTACTTCGTCATCACTTTATAGCAAAAGAACAAAGTGCATTTTTGAGACACACAAAGGAAAATCTTCTGGAATGTGAAGTAGCTGTTATTTGTGACTTTTCTGAGAATTATTCTATTATTATACAAGACGAGGCACAATCATATCATTGGTCGAATACTCAGGCAACCATTCACCCTTTTGTGGTATATTTTAAAGAGAAGGAAGTTGAGCATTTAAATTTCGTAATAATATCAGACTGCCTCAACCACAACACTACAGCTGTCTACCTGTTCCAGAAAAAATTGATGGAATACTTGAAGTGCAAATTTCAAAGACCTGTCAAAAAATTCTTTTATTTCTCTGATGGCTCTGCAGCCCAATACAAAAATAAAAAACATTTTATTAACTTGTGTAATTACAAGCAAGATTTTGGAGCTGAGGCTGAATGGCACTTTTCAGCTACAGCACATGGCAAAGGTCCATGCGATGGGCTCGGGGCCACAGTAAAAAGACTAGCCGCCAGAGCAAGCCTACAAAGACCGTATCAGGATCAAATCACGAATGCAAGGCAATTATTTGAATGGTCACATAAGAACATAGCTAACATCGACTTTGTATTTGTGACCATTGAAGAATACATTAAAACTGAAGAACAACTGGCTAACCGGTACGATACAGCTCTAACTATATCAGGAACCCAAAAATTTCATGCCTTTATACCTCTCAGATGTGGAACCAAAGTAAATGCAAAGTTATTTTCTTCTGCAGATGTTTCAAGCATATTTCCTGTTTTGAAGGACGTTCAGCAGACATCATTTTCAGACATTAGTGGGTATATAACATCTATCTATAATGAGACTTGGTGGTTGAGTTATGTTCTGGATAAAGATGAAGACAGCAGTCAAGTGCAAGTTACATTCCTCCATCCTTCAGGTCCGTCATCCTCATTTATATATCCCACACCACCTGACACACTGTGGATCCCATTTTCAGATGTAATGTGCAAAGTGAACCCCACCACTCAGACTGGCCGAACATACAGTTTACCAGACAGTGAACTAAACAAATGTGTGGGTATCTTCCAACAATTGAAGTCTTCATAAATTAATTTGTTAATAATTAACTCATAAAATAAGGCTGAGAATGGTAAGTGTCTATGTGATATTCCTCTATTTAAAAAATTAAAAGTAATAGCCACTGCTTGTTTTATTGATATGTGTTGTTTGTTTCATTCAATAAACTGTACAAAATTTCCTCTGTTGATACTAATTCTGGTATTTTTCACAAAACGTGTATTTCTGAAGCCCTGTATCTCCTGATCCCATTGAGATCCCATCATAGAATTTTGCAATATGTATCAAGACATCACAAACAATTTTTGGTAATTTTTTGGAATTTTTAAAATTGCCACTTTTTGAAAAATTTAAAATTTAAAATTTAATTTTAAAATTTAAATTTTTTTAAAAATTTAACCCCTATGTTGTAGCATATCATAATAAAGCCCTATTCAACAGCTTTAAAATGAGACCAGTCCCAGGTTAATATCACCACTGGTTGCGAGCCTATAGGCATTTTAATGTGTTAAAGTATGGTGTTTTTTCAAAGAAATTTAAAATTTAAAAAATTTATAACTTCAAAAATAATTGGGCTATGTAACTGAAATTTGGTATTTTTTCATATGTCTATGATATAATGCTGCATACCAAAAATCATGAAAATCTGAGACATCAAGTCTGAATCAGTGTGTTGATTTCACATGGAATGACCCCTAATATATATCTGGAGAAGCTTATTTCAGCTTCATTTCTTTGTTGAATCCAAACCGAAATCTGTCTTGGGGGAAAAGCTTATCTAGATAGCAGCACTTCAAACCATTGATTTCGACTAACATTATGAGATTCATATTTTGCTAAAAGTGACAAAAAACAGAGAAAGAATTTGGTTCTTTTCACAAAAAAAAGTTTCAAAAATGACTGAATAATGTTATCTCTACAAAATATTTCATGATAAATCAATGAATCTCAATTTTGTGACAAATCAAAAATCAGCGAAAGAGTTAACTGCTAGCAATTTTAAATTTTCTACATTAAAAAAACATACACTGTCGAATTGCTATATAAGGTCTTAATGTCAGTTGAAATTTTAAGAAAAGTAGATAAATTCAGCGAGAAATGTAAGGTTGGAAACAGCGATCAATATGTGAATATCCTTTCAGGTAAACGAAGCTACATTAACCATTTAAACATCAATTGCTAGCTACATTGGGGAAGTTTCTGAAAATGTCATCCAACTTTACTACAATACTGTACAGTAATTTTTGCAATTTCAAAATTCAATTGGTAAGAAAGGAACACAAAACAAAATAAAAAGTAATATGCAATAAGTTAGCGCCTATAAGCCGAGAGCTAAGGCAGAACTGAAGCAAATACACCCGCAGCTGGATCATGACATCCTGAGACTGCAGTTTCATCCTTAATCTGGACTCATCAGTCAGGAATAGCCAATAACTGAACTGGAAGCAGATCTCCTCTTATTGTAGCCAAGGTTGCCTTCAAACTGGTAGATAAAATGGGTTTACCTCACCAGTGCGTGTCCCTAAACCATGGTATGGCTCAAGTGATCTGCCTCCAGATCGATCATTGGCTATTCCTGACTGATGAGTCCAGAATAAGGGCGAAACTGCAGTCACATTATGATTATGTCATGATAGAGCTATGGGCGTATTTGCTTCAAAATAAAAAGTGTTATTAATTTCCCCGTCTGCACTAATGATACATTTCTCTTTTTTCTAATCAGATATTTCAAAATAAATAAACAATGAAAGAAATAAATAAATGAAAAAAGGAACGAAATTATATATTATGTCATGAGAACGACCAAACCATACTTACATATAAAACCTCGAGGACTTTGCTGAATACTTTTATAACAAAAGGTTCCTGGAGTTACTGCTTCTTCTCCTAAGCATTCTATTAAAGCATTCCTTTGGTTATCGAAAGATTCATAGGCACCACAATTGTCGTCACCTTTTGCTTCTTGATCAGAACTGCATTGATAGCACCGAATGGATTCGCCTGGAAATTGAACAAAAATGAACATTTTAAATTTGTTTATCAGGTTATTATGAAAATAAATCAACAATCATTGTCTTTAAAAAACAAAACGATAGGTAAAATACGCTTTTTAAAAATCACTGCGACTGCGATGATAACACATAAAAAAAATAACGGTTCTTACAGCAAAGCAATTCAAAAAATTATTCATATGAAGACATAAAAATACCTGAAATAAATAGGCATGCAACTATGAAAATCGTGAAGACCATCATCTTTTAATGCAATCATAAAATTTTTACAAAAATTTGTAAACAACACAACAAGGTGGGGCACTAGAAGTTACAGTTAAAATATTTAAAACTGAAAATATATTTAAAAAATACTGGAGTAAAGCTGGCCAAGCGTATTTTCCTTAATAAAGCAAAATTACGATGACACTAATGAAATCTGATTTAAATAGATGATCAAGTGGTAGGACAGAAACTTTTTCATTACAAATAAATAAATATTGGAACAGAAAAAAAGAAAGAAAAAAAAAAAAAAGAAATTTTGCTGTCTGCTTTTCAAAACTCGGGAGGGAGTTTTCCCTGAAGCAATCGGATTACGTCACTTTTTGTTATCAAAAATGTGTAATGGGTCTTGATAATTATTCTTTTTCTGCTTGATAATTTTCTTCACCTGGAATGATTAATTCAAGTCTTGAAACAAGTTCAAAATAATTTAACGCATTTGTTGATTCTGGTTGAAAGTGCAACAGTTTTGTCAGCAAATTAGAGAAAAATACCATAAATAAAAGTTATAGCTGTCAAAAAATGCCATGTAAATAAGAACTAAGGAACAACTGTCATTATCTAAGATTCTCTAAAAAGTGGTTTGTATTGTTTTTTTTTTCTTCAAATCGCGAAAAGTTTTTTCAAGCTTCTATCCAATTTAACTGAATGTAAAGAATAAGAAATCCTATTTAAAACTTTCTGCACGATTTCATAAATCATTTTGTTTTCAACAAATTATTTTGTGAAGTTCATTTGGTTTCTCTAATGAAGTAGATTGAGTTATTTATTTTCATTTTTTGAAACATTTGTCACTTTTCCATGATTTAATCTGTAATATGAAGTGTCGAAAATAATCCTTCTAGTTCGTTGATATACTGAATGTGATGCTATATAACAGAAGTAGTATAATCAGCTGTGGTGTTCTGCTGCTAAATCTTTGCAAAGGTTCTCTTTTTTGCTCTCCACTCGAGGATTCCTTAACTACTAGGTCTCAAAGGCCAGGGCAACCGACTTCCCATGGTCTTTGCCCCCAGGAGTCTTGCAACAAAGCTTTGATTTGCATAAAAAATATACAAATGTTCAAAATGATATTGACCTACCAAAAGTTAATATTATGTGGCAGGATTCCAGTTCTTAGTTTTGTTTTGAACAGTGGTCTTGCATGATGATGTTTCAGATTAAGCATTTTCTGTTGACAGTCATTGCAATAAACTTTCCCCGCATTGTAACATCTGATCCCCTCCTGAGAAAACAAGAAATTAGATTGGATCAATTCCACGGAAAAACACATATTGTTGGTTTTCTACAAGACAGCTTACAAAAACTAGAAATATGTTAAATCCTTGTTTTATTTCAAACTTTATGAAGAACATGTCTTTTACGAATGTTTAATGCAGTAAAACATTGAATATTTCAAGCAAAAATTTGTAAAAAGTAAAATTTTTTTGTGATACATGGAGCCAAAAAACCATCATATAAATATTATTTCTGGAAATCTTCAAAATTAAAAAGCATTTTGTAAAATTAGAGTTCATATTCTTCATAAAATTCATTGATCACAGTCACAGTAAAGATCTAACATATTTGGAGTCATTGCAGGCTGTTTTGGGCAGCAGTTTATTTTCGATTAAAATGGAAACTATAAAGTCCAAAATGCTATCTGCAGACATTTTGATCGAAAACCAGAGTCACCAAGAGGCCATGTCAGCCTTGTTCGAAACTAGGGTCCTGACCCTTGAGCCTATCTGTGAAAAGGGCATAGGAATTGGAGAAGTGTAAGGTTAATGAGTATTATTGAGTGTGGTGGCACATTGACCAAATTGACTGTGTCCCTTTTCACGCAAAGATATCTACCACAGCATTAGGTTTATTCTGTTGGATACGGCCCTGAAAATTGTTCTGTTTTTCTGATCCAGACCAATCGAGCAAACATCTGGTCTTGTAGATCGGGTACAGAAGTATTGATTCACTTGGAGGACTTTGTGACCACGGGCATTTTTAATGCTCCCCAGCCATCATTAGTGGAGATGGTGGATCTTTGATCGACCTGGATTAAACCTAGGACTCCCTGGTTGCAAAGTCCGATGCTTTATAGATCCAGCCACCACAGCCCAACCAAATTGACTAGAAGTCCACCTTGGCCCTGTCTGAAACATTTTCAATTCAGTACCAAAAATTTGCTCGCTGGATGACAAAAGGGTTTCAATAATGAAGGTCACTGTGTTTAAATATAAAAACAATCAAAAATTTCTGTCTTGAAAAAATATTTGTCCTACTAATTTAATACTTTTCACTTTTTTTTTGAACAATTGCTACTATTAAATTTAAATTAAGAAAACAAAAATAAAACTTTTCTAGTCATCCAATTTCATATTGTAGGCTGAAAAAAAGAAGGGAAGAAGTGTTTACCTTTTTAAGTGAAATCCATTTTTTGAGTACTTTGTAAAATTTTAAAAGTTTTTCTGCATTTTAAACACATGCACTTTGTAGTTGTTTTCTTTATTAATTTCCTCTTTGCATTTTATAGTTGAAAACAAATTAGCTATCAAGCATGTCATCTGGAATAGTTTATTCAGCTGTTGCAAGAGCTGGCGTTATTTTAGTTAGTTGTCAGAGAGTTGCTGGAGATTTTGAAACAACAGTCAATGCATTTTTACCTAATGTCCCAGTTGAGCGAAACACGAAGACTTGCTATCAGTCAGGAATGTAAGAAATTTTTTAAGTTACTTAATTAATTAGCATTTTCAATGTATTATTTTTCTTTGTGATATTATGTAACATCTACAGTTATCTTTTAAAATTGCTTTTTATTCTTTAAGTTGTGTTATAAATTGTAATACTAAAAAAAAACCAACTTTTGGGGATTGTTCTAACTGTATGTTTTTCTGATATTATATATTTTTAAGCAACTTTGTGAAGTAAAACTTAATTTAAAAGCCTTTTTACATTCAGCAAAAAGTCATTCCTATTTTGTTTTATAGATATAACTATCATATTTTGGTTGAAGATTTGCTCATCTACATTTGTGCTGCAGAATCCGATTTTGGAAAAAATGTGCCCTTCTCTTTTCTTAATGAAGTAAGTTAATAAGTTATTCATTTTACATTTAAAAGAAACACTGAAAATAATCTTCCTGAAATGTATTATGCTTTGTAAAGTATCAGTTCTGTTTTTTAATCTGTGGTGATGCTAAACAGTTTTGCATCCTTCAGTAAAATTGTTAAGACTTCAATACAATGTGCCTTGAGAGCAAAAGCAGCATTAGTCAGTAAAACAAAATTTTGCGTAATTGAATAATTTAATAGCCACTTTTGCACAAAGCACTACCGCTGCTCCAATTTATGATTACTTTATGTTAGCAAATATTTGAGTTGAGACCAGTGGCGTATCCAGGAATTTATTTTGGGGGGTGCACATCGATCATCGACACTGTGATGAGAAAGGAAAAAATTCAAGAAATATGGTGAAACTTTGAAAACGCAGTATTTCGATTTAATTTTTTTTATTGAAACGTTGCTCAAAGATTTTTTTTTTCTCACAAAAATGAATATCATGCAAGAACAATAAGTCACGGGAACATCGCTCATCTTTCTCTTACATTTCCACAATTACAGAATATTAATTAGTTTTGCTTCTTATTGAAAACATGAATCTTCTTAACAGAAAATAATATGACAATATTTCAGTGTCCATAAAGTATTTTTCATTAAAAAAACCTGAAGCATATTTACATGAAGGTTACATGTTTTTTCAAAATTTGATGCCACCATTTTTTAAAGTCTTACAAAATCTTGGGGGGTGCATTGGTCCCTTGGCACCCCCCTGGATACGCCACTGGTCTAGACTAATATCACCTTTGCTAAAAAATGGAATGAGGTTAACACTAATTCTTGGTGGTTTGAATGCAAATTATAAAAAAATGACACCATTTTGCTTTCTGCGACTCATGTGTAAAACTGAGTTAGTTATGATTAACCCCTTAACGCTCGCATAATTACCTGGTGTACATATTGAGAAATAAAACATCGTTCTGGGCATAAGAAATAGATTGTTTTATTATTTTGGTAATAGGTGTATTGAGGTATAAGTTAAAAGTGGACTGTATATGGTAAAAACTACATAAAGACTAAAACCAGTAAAACATTGGTTTATTAAAACTATTGAAACATGGCTGCGTGCGGTAAGAAGCTTGCACCAGCTCTACGGTTTGACTAACTGCCCCGCACCTCAAGAAGAGCGAGCTTTTAACAAGGTGAGGGCGCTGCAGTATTTGCATATCATGACGTAACAATTTTTCGCGCATTATTTTTGAACACTTCAGCCCGGAAATATCACGGGCGCGAGAAATAGAGGACGAAACTTCACCCCGTCATTTTCACGGGAGCGAGAAGGAAGGGGTTAAATACTCAATCAGGAGATTCTTCCTCATATATGCAAGTTTTGAGATTCCTGATTTTTTCAAATCTTTTTATTTTTCTAAGTTTCCATTAATCTCCCCCCCCCCCCTCTCCCCAGAAGCAGATCTACACATTTTTGTAAGAGGTGTCATGTTTCAATGGTCAGTGTAATACCTTCTCTGCAGAATCTACCCTTGTCCTTCCCCCCCATATATTTGCAGTATGTGTGAAATTAATAATCCTGTTTTATAGTAGAATGATGTTGAAGGATGATATTCAATGCATAAATTTGTTGAGATAAAAGTCAAGAAGAAAGGAAACACAGGTGGCACAGGGGTGTCTTTGGGTGGTTGATCTCTTTTAATCCCTTTTTGTGTATTGGGCTCTTAATTTTTTTTATAATGTTTTGCTTCAAAGTTTTGATCATCAATTTTCGATTTTCCAGTGTTTGTGTTTTTCTATTCTATTTACAGCATCTATATACAGTAGAGTCTCGAAAATCCGAGGTAATTGGGGCTCATGCCACCTCGGATTACTGAAAACTCGGATTATTCGGAAAAAATTCTTAACAGCAGAAACGTAACACTTTTCGATCATCATTAGTGAAATAAACTTAATTTTAAGTCGTTTTACATATCAAGTTATTATTTCCAAAGCATATCTTAATATATCTCTAGTAGATAAAGAGTATTTTGTGACACTTGATGAATGTCTTTGACACCAACCTCTCAATACATTTTTTACTACTTTATTGTGAGTACAAAAGAAAATTTTCCAATAGCAAAAGGTTCTTATTTTCAGATTTTAATGCAAATTATCTTTTTAGCTATTGAAGATAGACCTTAAAATGTCAATAAAAGAGCCTGGGATTAAGCGGAACCTCGGACTTTTGAGACTCGGATTTTCGAGACTCTACTGTATATTGAAATACAATTTTTGGCATCTTTAACGGGAATTGAAAGTTTTCAGAGTGTTCTGCAATCATCTTTAATATGTAGACTAATATTTTAAAACATTATTTAAGTTTAACTTTTTGAGTCTTACATGCACGCAGAAGCAACTAACAATTCTTGCCTTTTATGAAAAAATTGTACTTAAACTATTAATTCTTAGCGAAGAGGGATCAAAGTAACCTTATTACAACTCAACTAAAAATAAGATTTTTATCTGGTTATAATGTTTAATTTTTTTTAATTTCAAACATTTGTATAGTTTTATTGTATTAAAAGTTATGCAGTTGTAAAAAATATGTGTCCTGTGTGCAAATACAATTTCTTTCGTCATCTTGATACCAAAAAAAAGAAAATCCTTTTCGAATGCCAAACCAGAGGAAAACGATACTCTCAGCAATGGTGTTTTTCTTTCTCTTAAACGTTTAAATTATTGCATGCTATAAATATCTCAAAAGAAGAGAGGTAAATATTTTTTCAAGAATTATTAATAAAAGTAGGATGCAATACATAATAGAAAATTTCTCATTTTTTCACCCGGTGTAGAAAACTGTTGGTATTTTATTGCATATTTAGTCTCCAATTAAAATGTCTAGTTGATGCAAAACTGAAGTGTGTGATCATTTTTCATGCAAAATATTATAAACATGTTTACCGTAGAAAATTATTGTTGCAATAAAATTTTATGATATGTATTCTACAATGGTTAAAATGAACAAGAAATGAATAAGATTTTTCTATAGTGTTTTTGTTGATTATGTCTTTTGTGAGAATATTGAAAATAAGCTTAATACAGCTAGTACCGTATATGAGTTGGTCAAATCTGTCAAGAGATAATAATGTAAAATAAAATAAAACAATAACTGAATACATAAATAGTAATATATTTTTTAAAAAATACTTGCGTGAACCCTTTATTATTTATGTAAAATTAGTTCTTTTGTAACAAAAATTATTAAAAGTATTTTTGATTGCACTTCTTGGCAATATTTCTTTTGCTGTGGTGCTAAATTTACTTTGTTTTTTTCAGATAAAATCTAAATTTACTAATGGAAGCCTTGCTATTAGAGCTTTGATGGCATCTGAGCATGAATTTGATAGAGATTTTAGTTACATTTTGAAGGACCAAATGGTATGTGTAATATACTTCTTTTTTTAAAAACCAGCTTTATTCTGCGTGTATTTGACAAAATACAGTAGAGTCTTAAAAACTCCACAGAATGAGAACTGAAAAGTGCCCGAGTTCAAAAATGCTGGGTTATCAGTGTTCAGGCCGAAACCAATCCAGGTCACCACCAGAGGGCGCTGCAAGGCACGCCCACTCAATTTGTATCCATCTCCTCTGTGTGGTTGTGATCGTTATAAAATAAAGTCATGCAAACTTAACGCTGCTCTTGCTGCTCTTTCCATCAATCTAAACAATCAGGAATCCTCTTGCGATAGCTTTACTGCTCCTTTTTTTTTTTTTTGGCCATGCCAGGGTGGGGTCAAGTTTTCAGGGCTCACCTGGGTTATAGAGAACAGAATTTTTTAGGATTGTACTGTATAATATATTTGACTTTACAGAATCAATGAAAACTATGTAGTGGTTGAGAATATATGTTCTTTAAAATGGATCATATGTAATTTCATTTGTATTTGTATTACTCATTCCCTCAAGGGTAACTCCCCCCTCCCCTCCCATCCTCAGAATGGGAGTATACAACAAGAGATCAAAAATACTTTCAAATTAACCCCTGTAAAAATTTCAACCTTGTAGTCTGTGCTGCTGACCTCTCTTGTGGGCTCCATTAAAATGTACTGTATGAATTGAGCTCTGTATGAATAAAATGGCTGTGAAGAATTAAGAAATGCTTTAAAACAGTTTAAGGGATGTTCGCAAAGACCTAAAATAGTTATGTATGTTTATCAAAAAGTGGTATTGTACCCTTTTTCATTACACCAAAATTTGACCTGGGTGAGGTCAGGGATGGATGCAAAGGAGAGGCAATGGGCGCGATTGCCTCTGCTTTGAGGGACTCACCACTGGTAAATTTTCGATATTGAAGTTCAAAAAAGGCATTTTTGCACTTCCTTTGATGCTAGAAGAAGGCACAACCTTAGTGTTCTCCTCAGGATGTGTTTCGCAATTGAAGACCAAAACATATTAGAATAGCATTTGTAGACCAAAATGTGTAGTAAAGGCTACAAAATGAAATCAATTGCCCCTCATTTGATATATCTCTATAATCCGCCCTTGGGGAGGTGTGTCAGAACTCATCCCTGGCCTAAGCCAAGGCTCCACTGTATTATAAATAAATAATTTATGTTTTTTGACTTATAGAAAAGCCACATTAAATTAAAATTGAACATACATTGCAGATAAAGTACACTACAGATGCTCCTGCTGATGGTGTCGGAAAAGTTAAACAGCAAGTACAAGAAGTCATGTCGGTAATGTCTGACAACATTAATAAAGTGGTTGATCGAGGAGAGAGACTGGAATCCCTTCTAGATAAAACAAATGAGCTTGAAGTATCAGTAAGTAGTGCAGTTTTTATGAATTATTGTCGAACAAGTATTACTTTTTGTTAAATTGCTTGTATTTTAGAGAAAATGAGATTAAAAATTATGAATCCAACTTGAAAAGTATGTAGTTAAACATGTAACTTTTTTATTCACGTAAAAATATTCCCAGGTAACACTCAGAGTTTAAAAAACAATGCCAGTATACAGCTTCAAATATGTAAGGAGAAATTAGCTGCTTTGCTGCATTTTAAAACTGGAAATCATCAACGAAAGTCAAGATTTCACTGTCAGAGGTACTTGGCATGAAAGTTATTTTCTTCTTAAATGATCCCCCCATGTTGTTTTTAAAGATAAAGATTAGCAGTTGCCAGGTGGCTATTAAGTAAAAACATGGCAATTGAAAGCGTTAGTATCGATCTCCACCATTCCCAATCCTACCCATATTTTATTGCTCACTGACATCTAGAAATTTCAACCCAACACCATATGTTCACCACAAACTGTACCAGGGATGCCCGTCTCTCCAGGAGTAATGGGATACCTCACTCGTAGTACCACAAAGACACATAAGGACGATCCCCCCCCCTCCCCCCGATCCCCAAAAATGATGGAAAAAATACCCATGAAAACTTCAATGGTGCAGTCTCTGCTATAACTCCCATGACCATCTTCGATGTCCTTGGTACAGTGTTAGAAATAAAATTTAAATATAGGCATCATGATATAAGTTTCTATAATATAAGTAAGTCTAGTATAAGTTTCTAGGAGTCAAAAAAAACAACTTCAGTGCCATTTTAATATTTTATTTTGATATTTTATTTATAAAAAATGGAATAAAATATCAAAATAAAATATTATTTAAAAACTCATGAAGCAGACTGTTAATATGCACTGCTATGCTCACAATCAACTAACTGCCAATAGCATATTTGTAAAATACACGAAAGAGAATGGTTTTTTAATGCAAATTGATTGCATATGAAAATTTCTTCTATAAATTTATACTTCGCGGTAATTACTGGTCTTAATTAGAACCAGCCAAGACAAAAAGCCTGCAATGTGATCTGAAACTTAAAGCATCAGATTTGGTACTTAGGGTTGGAAATCTAGGCATGGAATCAAATTTTTTTTCTTCAAAATGCTGCTAATGGGCGCTTATTTTACACAGTGTCTTAGTGGGCACCCCGAGCGCTATACGACCTCTGCACTGCATTCACTTAAAAGACAGACTATGTACACAGAGAAATGCAGCATTTGGCGACATCAGTCACGTGTTTGGCTTGTACAAGAACAAATTGTTGTTAAGCAGGTGGTGAATGTGAATACTATTGGTTTGCTTTTTGTTATTCTGGGAAAAAATCCCCAACAGTGGCATTGTGGCAAATCTTCGGTTTAGTTCTGGTTTATCTTTTTTGTGAATGTAGTATAGTGCTGTGTGGCCTGGGTGTCTGACACTGAAGCTGACATTCAAATTTATTACATTTGCAATGATGTCTCAATTTTGGAATTTGATTATTCTGTGGTGATTATTTGTGCTTAGTTAATAAGTTACGGATGAACGAAAGTGTAAATACTCAAAACATTGCTCTTTGAAATGAATACTCGCATAGTTGGCTCTTGGTCATACCATCAACATTAATGCAGGGCTCGCATTCCCCCTAAAATCCCTAAAGAATTTCAGACCTCCTAAAATTCCTAAAATTGTACTAAAATTTTGTGGCATTCCTAAAAAAAATTATAAGTATTTACAGGAGCTGTTTAGGGGAATTTAAAATACCTTCTGAAAGTATTTTTTTGACAAAAGCAAACTTTTCCCTTAGTATTTAATGTGATAAATAGATGTTTTACAAAATATATCGGAAAAACGCATTCTTCACACCATTTTTCATCTTAGGACAGACTTAAAATTCTTTCTCTTAAAAACCAACTTTTTTACTTTAAAACAGCTGTTTCACCACTCTACCTGAATGAAACCCCACTTGCTTGTGAAATTTTTGGCTTTGAGCTGTTTCTTACACGCCTACGCTCAATAATTTGCGAATTTCGCAATCTGTTTGCATCCGCCTCGCTCGTTTTAGTTTACTGTGTAAATTCACCACTTGGACATCGATAATTTTTTTTGTACCATTAGTTTGAACCTTGTTTAATTTTATTTTGTTTATAGATTATTTGTAGGCTCGTCATTCAATGTCAACTCATTCAAAAATGTCATTCCTGTTGCATCTGAATCAGTTCAAATTATGAGCATTCTTAAAAAGTAGCATTTCTTTTCTATCAAACCTTGTTTTTGGTTCAAAAAAAAGTTTGGAAATTTTTGGGAATCCAACAGATCATTTAAAAACTTAGTAAACTTAGTCATCTGTTGTCTAAAGATGTGACTTGTACTAAGCCAATGATTTCTTTTCCTTACTTTCATTTTCTGTTCAAAATCAGGGTTATTATTTCAAGTATAGTTATCAATTATTCCTACAGTTCTTTAAAATTTTTACTTAACAGTTTTTTTTT
>JAXGGA010012963.1:0-36903 GCA_038373865.1 Uloborus plumipes
ATCAAATTTTAAAATTGCCTCAATTTCAACAGGATCATCAACATCTCAGTCATAACAGGATGTGAGCTTTCCAAGCTGTCTAAAGACATTGCATCTTGAGTAGTGCTTACAATAAACTGATCCATCTGAAACAAAGTGTCCATAAAATAAGAAGCGAAGACATAAAGAATATATATTTTTCTTCAGAGTCTTAAAAACTAATGCATTAAAAATGTCACATTAATGCTTTATCAATAAAATAAAGTTTGAAAAATTCTCAATAAATAAGCTTATATATCATGTGAATTAAGGCTCGACCGATGGCATTTTTTGGCCGATGGGCCGATGCCGATTGTTGGCCGATTGTTCAAAGTTGGCCGATGGCCGATGGCCAATTTTTTTCCTCTTCCATCGGCCGATGGCCGATGCCGATGGCCGATGGTTAAAAAAAAAAACAAATTGTTAGAAAAATAAATGTTTATAAGAGATATGATGGGTCATATATTCATTTCATTCTGCTTCGTTTTCAGTCATTCAGATTTTGGGCCTAAATTTCTATTTTACTACCACTCAACAAAAATTACATGAGAGAGAGAGACGCAGTAAGTTGAGAACTCATTCGTACCATTTGTACTAGGTGTAGTCATGATGATACTTCCTTAGCTGCAATCCGATGTTCCAAATGTGCTTTTTACTTTTATTTTTTCTTTTTTTGACTAATCAATTTTAATTTCAATGCAGACTAATATCATAAATTGGTGACAATTGAGTGATATAATCGCAAAGTGTTTAACAACTAACAAAGAAAGATACGACAAAGATGGAGAAAAAAATAAGATGCTGAATTCGGTATCGGCTGGGCGGTATTTGATAAAATTCCTATGAAAATAGTCGATATTTGTAACATGAATCTCTGTAAAGCAATTCCGCATCGGTTCGTAATATACTCTTTTATTCATAAATTAAGACCACGTACACGTACGAAAACGTTTGAGATAAAAATTTTAAACGGACACTGTGTTTAGTAATAGGCAACTACTTTATTGTTTAACATAAACATTAAAAAAAAAAACAGTTCAGTAATAATACGCGGATTTAGATATACTAAACTTGGTAAAAGAACTTCCCATTATGTTGTTTAATCATTAAAAAAAAATAGTAAACCAGTTAACAAATTACACTGTGTGGGTGGAAAAGTTCTTTAAGATATTTTTAAACCTTAAATAAAACAAAACAAGAAGCTCTGTCAAGAACTAAACGAGCCTACTTTTCCGTACATCGACATTGGTATTCTAGTATCTGATCAATATTCTTTTAATTATCTGAGACGACAAATTATGTCAAACGCACCTTTTTAGCACATAAAGCTGATTTCTAAAATCCAAATATGCAGATTTCATCTGATGAATTTGGCACTTGAAAAGTAAACAAAGAAAAAAAAAAGAAAAAGTTGTTGCATCTTTTAAACAATGCAGCTTTTAAAGTTCTTCCGTAGAAAAATTAATTAATTGTTTTGAAAAAAAGAATTAAAGCAGAATAAGAAGCAAATCAAAACACATTTGTCAAAAAAAAAAAAAAAAAAACTCCGTTCCTAAAAAAATGTCTCGAATTTCATTTTTAACCCGTTGCCAATAATTAAAAACAAATAATTGATTAAATAAATAATAAAATATTCTCTTAAATAAGTAATTTTTGTTAGACAAAAAATCGTCTGCCAAAAAAAAAAAATAATAATAATAAATAAAACAAATGAATAACCACAGAAAAAAATCGTCTGCACGGTTATTTCTTTTAAAGGAGTCAGTCATTTTTTCCCAGCCTGCATTTCTGCAACGTTTGCTGAGTCCGAGTTAGAGTCGAAGATTCAGAGTTGGGGCTCAGAGAGTCAGAGTCAAAGGCACAAAAATTCTAATACTGTCGGCCCCGCTTAATCGGGTAGCGGATAAACGAATACCCCGCTTATACGAAAAATCTTCCTTGAAACGATGCCATAATAAACGCAATGTTAAAGATCACCGCTTAAACAAATACCCGGTTAATCGAATAATATTTCTTGGAACCGACAGTTTTCGGTTTAAGCGGAGCCGACAGTAGTAGGACTCTGCCTGTTTTTCCAACTCTGTATTTCTACCATAGGGGCGAAGTCGGAGTCGAAAATTCGGTGTCGAAGACGGTTTTAAAAATTTAGATAAGTCAGTCGAAGTCGAAAGCTCTAAAACTGTAATGGTAGGAGTGGTTTTTTTTTTTTTTTTTTTGAGCCTGCATTTCTGTCATGTTTGCGGATTCGGAGTCAGAGTCAATAAGTCGGAAGCAGAGTCCTCACTGCAGCTTATTCAAAAAAGTACTTTACATACATTATTTTTATCAGAACCATTTTCTAACAAAGTTAGTTTGAAGGAAACCCGCCTTTAAGATTAGGATCTGCATTAACTTAAATTTCCCCGTCGTGGGTGCAATCAGTGGCGTACTCAGGGGGTGGGCTAAAAGGGCTGTAGCCCCCTCCGAAATTTTCAAAACAAATTTTTAAAATGTAAGCTAGTTCTTTTTTCTTCTAAATTCCCACCCCCTTTTTTTTTGAAATATCAAAATGAGAAAAGCTTTCAGAATAGATAATTACGTATCGGAAAAAATTAAAAGAAAGATTTTTTTTCTTTTTGCTTTGACATGTCTATTTTACTGTACGTCATGTTTATGACTATCCGATTATTCCATTTTGTTAATTTTTATTGCAAATCTGTCTTAGAAATAACTATTAATGTTTTTCAGTCATCTAATTCTATTAAATAGATTTCAGCGAATCGAAGTAAAACCCAGTATTGGGCACAAAAGTAAAATAAATTGCAAAATTAACATTATTGGAGCATAAATTTGCCAAAATATTGCGAACATGTGTTTCAGCAACACCTTTTTCAATGAAGAAATTTGGAGAATTTCTTTTTTTAATTTAAATTTAAAATTCTCTGTGTCCATCAAAAAGAAACACAAATGTTTGCCTGCAGAAATGTTTGCATGTTCGTTAAAAACTGCGACAGATGCATAACTAATTTTATTGAAGAATAAATAACCATGAAAAAAAAGTCAGCTTGGACCTTTTTTTTTTTTTTTTTTTTTGCTACTTTTGCTTCTAGTTTGATTTTTTATTTTGCTGAATCTTGCATCAAAATGGCATTATTTTCTTTTCTTTTCTTTTTTTTGCTTCAGTCGCGCTAAAATTGTAATTTTCCTGCTTCAGCCTGCTCCAAGACGGTGTTTATTTTTTCCTCCAGTATGCTCCAAATTATTATTTTTCCTCTACAAAACAGAATTTTAGCTGCTCCGAAATTGTATCCATCGTATCCCACCCCTGATATAGTTTAAATAAAATAGACTTGATTAATGAGTACATGATAGTAAGTTATAGAGGCCGTCGACATACTTACAATTGTAATTTTTCAATGAAAATATCTCATAGATTATCCTAGAACAGTGGAGAAAAATGCGTAGGCAGGCGAACTATGCTTCTAATAGAAAGATACGGTAAAAGAGATTTGGGGGGGGGGGGGGGGGTAAATAATTGCAAAGAAAAGACACGCTAGCATTCAAAAGTGCAAAGGTAAAATATGACTTCAAGGGAGATATGGTAAATAAAACAAAAATCATCAGTATCGTAGTGCAAGATGGCAATGGTACATATTCAATATTATAATTCTGCATTAAACTAATAGGTAAAATCTGAAAAAGCATAATCCTCCCTACTAGCGAACACCTCCGGACAAAACTTCCGGTTCCGGGATTCGGAGGTTTTACTTTAATTCTTAAAATTCGCATCAAAGCGATCACTCGGAAAGCGTCTGCTGTGTTGTGAAAATTTCAGTATCTGCTCGATTCGGAAAATTCCTAAACCCAGAACTGTGTGTTGGTCCCGTTTGCTGCCCGATTTCAAGCCACATGCTGAACATACTCTTAACTGTGAAGTACAAAATAGAGAAAATAGAATTCCCTCTAAAGAAAACTTAAAAAATAAAAAAAAAACATCGGCCTTGCATCGGCATTTAGATATTTTTGAGGCCGATGGGCCGATGTTTTTTCCATGTTAGCATCGGCGGCCGATGCCGATGGCCGATGGGGAAAATTTCAACCATCGGCACCGATGCATCGGCCTGGCCGATGCATCGGTCGAGCCTTAATGTGAATACAGTAAAAGCCATCAATCTACAAAACACGAAATTCTCCATAAACTACACAATTTCTCATAAGTAAACAGTAAACTGTGTATCAAAAAATCTCTCCATTCTGCACAGCGAAAAATAACAGCCTTCATTATAAAATTAAGTTTAGTGTAAAGCAGTGAGTAAACGCCCCTAAGCAAGGGCTAAGGCAGGAACATGCAATACACCGCCAACTCGTTCATTTCGATCCATGGACTGCAGTTTCGTGCAACTCTTTTTTTTTTTTTTTTGGCTCTCTTTGCTCTATAAGAGGATTTTTGCTCCTAACTCGGTTACTTTCGTATTCCATGCTGATGAGTGCACAAGTGCACAAAACTGCAGTCCACGGATCGAAATAACCGAGTTGGCGGTGTATTGCATGTAAGTTTAATGGTTCATTTTTTTTTCCAACATTGAATTAAAAAAAAAAAAATGATGAACATATGTAGTGGTATTCGATCAAATTCTTAAGCCCAGCTAGCAAGCACTATGTCTTGGAGCAAGTTAAGCTGCAAGATATTGGAATAAACTTTGATACGTGGAAAATTTATTTTTAAACTAAATGGTACTGAATATTGCTTTAAAACAGCTCATATTTGTAAGTTACTGTAATGTATAAGCAGATTGATGAGTTTCAAATGTTACAGTTGTTGTTTGTGAAGTTAAATTAATTAATCGGTGAAATGATCTAATATAGTGCCAAAATCTATCAAACTCACAACCTCTTGTTCCAAAGTGTGCATTACAAATATTTTCTAGAGTAATGTTCACCATTTAAAAAAAAGAAAAAAAAAGAGAAGGAATACTTCGAAATGTAGACTATATGATATTCATTCACAAAGGCTCTTATCCATTGAAAGAGCGATGCCCCCCCCCCCCCCTCGAGTGTTGGATCTTCAATTCAGCTGAGCCAGAGCAAATATAAATAAATGAATAAACCTATAAGGAAAATTCCCCTACAACAGACATGGAGCCGTATTAGTACCAATAAAGAATACTTAACCTAATAAGGATGGAAAACAAGGGCGGATCCTAATACGGATGGGAAAATAATCCATCTAAAAACCCTGCAGGTGGTACCTCTTATGGGTACCTGCTGAGATTCAATTTGAAAGGCAAACCATGTAAGCCAGATCGGCTGTGAGGTAGCATTTAGAGCTAGTTCATATGTATTACTCTCATTACAAAAGGGTAAGATTTTTTAAAACTTATGTACACAACAGTTAGAATTCAACATTAAAACTAATATTTCAATTCATAAAAGTCCATTTTAGGTTGACTTTTCACTTAACTGAAAAAAAAATCACATATTTAGAATCACAAATTAACCTAAATTTAATGTCAAAAATTATAAACTAATACAATACTTCAACAAACACAAAAACAAAAATTAAAAATAAATTTTCTTCACCATTTTCCACTCAGGTTCAACATGATTGGTTCCAAGATACTCCATGAAGCTGGCAAAACCCTCATTTAACCATAAATCACTCCACCACTGCATAGTAACCAGATCCCCAAACCACTGAAAGAATAAAACATAAAATTAATATATAGTTAGTTTTCAATATAAATCTATGAATTATATATCTATTAGAATTGTAAAAGTTCAACTAGAATAGGAGTCCAGGCCTTATGTTATTGGCCCTTGGCCAAATCTATCAGAACCCATATTTGATTGGCCCTTATGCTCAATTAAACTTTGTATTGGAGCAAGACTACTTAAAAGTGGTCCAACTTTGAATATTACTTTTTTGGAAATACAAGATTTAGAAGTTTCTTCAATAGGGATAATTCCTATTAAATATAAATAATTTTAACATTTACCGTTTTCTTTATAATAGTACATTATTATTAAAAATAGGCAACTTCAAAAAATTGAACGGATGAATATTTAATATTTAGGCAATGTATAATTGGAGTTGATATATGTGAAAGAAAAAAAAGTTTGCTGAATATATTAGGACTCTGAAATTTTGAGTTTTAAATAATCTGCAAACTTAAAAGTGGATGGTTTTACCCAAAATCATTACTAGCTTTTAAATCTTATTTCCTACACAGGAATTAGAGCTTTGAAAGCAAACAAAAATTTCATGCTCAAAACGAATTGATGAACTGCAATGTTACTAGATAAAAAAGAAAATAAATCACCAGGCTATAAAAGATACAGGAAAGTAAAAAGCAATAAATTCATCAATCCTTTTGTGAATTTATTAAAGCAATAAAAATAAGTTATGATAATCAAGAACAAAGAAAACTGGCTGATCAATAGCAAGTAACTGGGGGGCGGGACGACAAAAGCTTTTTGCTTTATAAATTGTTAATTAATAGGGGAAGGGAACTCCCCCCCCCCTTTCTTGATAAAAAAATTAATGACGAGTAAATTATAATTCATCAATACAATAAAACAATTATACAGTTGATATCCTCGATGAATAATATTCTTAATTTTCCTCTGGTGGTCATTTATTTAGGAATGTTTGTTAATTATTAGTACACTAAAATTGAATTTTATTCTGATTCTTGAATTTTTATCATATACTAAAATGTGATCAAGATGAAGGAGCCCTTCATTTTTGCACATTACTGTCTAAAAGCAAAAAACATATTTTTTATGGAAGCATAGAATTTAATATTTTAAAAACTTTAGAAGGAACAAAAAGTATTAAGAACATAAAAAATGCAACTTTGATACATGAAACATTTAAATATGAAAAAAAGAAATGTACAAACTTGATGAGCTAACTCATGTGCAATAACTGTAGCTACATGCTCCTGACTTTCACTTGAAGTTTCTGATGGATTGTATAAAATAGTTGTCATGCGAAAGGTCACAAGTCCCCAATTTTCCATTGCACCGGGCCCAAAATCAGGTATAGCAATCATATCTACATTAAACATGTAACATAGTAAAAAATAAAAGAACAAACTAGAATATAATTAGCATAATGAATGTTAATCAAAATGAAAAAAGTTATTTAACTTGAAGAAGTGAATATTTTTACTTTAATGCCTACTAATATTCAATTTAAATGTACATAGTACACTTAATTTAATAATTGATGGAACCTTTCTACATAAATTTGATTTAACATGAATTCGAACTAAGCATTTCAATCTCTTTTTTTACAAGTCATTTTGTTTCCATATGAGGTATTCACTTTAATTCGATTTTTTTTCGTTGTAACCAAATATTATTTGCGACATTATAGAACATTTCTTTTTTCTATATGTGCTGCACCACATGCACCAGGCACAAATAGCTTGCATATGTAGAAAAGATCAACAAATAACGAGTGTCAGCATGCCTTGGCATACCCATTTTCAGCACTGACATTTAAAATTATGAGGAACATATCGTGCAAAAACCTAGAACTCAGTCATATGAGCTGGCTTCTAATTTTTAAAATAATATCTAGATCTTTATAAAACTTGCCAACCCTTAAACTAGTAACTGTTTTGAAATAATCACCGTCACCGTCGTCAAGCTATACATTTACTTATTGAATTTAGTGCGCATCTACCTTAACTTCACCAAATAATTATCAACCCTACCTTTTAGCACAAAGCATTAGGATAAATAGATAGCACAAGTGAGGTGGTAGGCTCATCCTAATGAATACTTCAATTGTGCATTGTATATTTGCAAGACAGTAGTACTCAGCTATAAATGAGCTAGATTGAAAGAATTTATACAGTAAAATTTGAAGACATACAGTTTTATGAATCTGCAAAAAGTCAACAAATTTTGATGTGAGATATTTTTTGGCAACCCTTATATTATTTCACATAACTCACTCTTTAACAAAATAAAAAGCAGTGGTTTCTTTGGAACTCATCATTCAAATTTCAGATTGTCTGGCTACTCTGTATTCTGAAAAGCTGCCATTGTTTCTCACTTCAGGTTATCGTTTGGTCAGCTTTTAATCTGATTGTGTTTTCAATTAGTTAGTCGTTTTAAAAAGAAAATAATACATTTATTAAGTGGACCATATTCTTTTATGAATTTAGAATTTTTGTGGCTTTGACAAACTAGGCGAGAATTATGTCAAGTGAAAGAATAATGTGAAGATTAATGTCAAGTGCAGTTTTGTACTGATTCTGGCAGTAGCTTATAAAAGTATTTTAAATCTTACCCATTTTTGGCAATGGATAACTAATGTTGAAAAACAGCTGATAAAAGTGTAAAACACTGGCAGCCGTGTCAAGAGCAAACTGTGCTTCTTCTAATTGTTCAGGAGGAACTGCAACACGGACCTAATAAGGAGATAAAAAAATAAGCTGAGAATATTGCATCAACACATACGCAGCAAAAGTTATGTATACAACAAAACATGTAATAGGCACATGCATTCATAAGTAATGCCATAAACTTCAACTATATTTCATTTTAGAGAAATTTTCCAAAGTCTGAAGCAATGAAATAAAGAAAGAGAGAGAGAGAAATTACAGAAACATCTAAAGCTGTTGTAGAAATGCAATTTTTTTTTTTTTTTTTTTTTTGATTCATACAACAAAATTACATTCAAAACGCAACTGTTTGGCTCACTGCTAAGTGTCTGAATAATCAACTTCACACACAAAATTTGATATGATTCTTTATGGAATACAGGGGGAGTTCTTTGTTTGCTGCTTTTTATAGAAATGAAAAACAAAATTTTCAAAAAAAAATCTTAATTCAAGAAAATTAAATATACGTTGGATATGAAATGCATTTTATTTCTTTGGTTTCTTACATTAGACATTTTTTTTTTTTTAAACTAATAATAAACTTACATTTATTCCATCAGCATTTGTCTTTTGCAAAGTCTTAAAGTCACAAACCACAAAAGCAACCAAGTATGTACTCATTCTTACAGTTTTATCAAATACTGTAATGGAAAGCCCATTCCCATAGGACGCAGTCTGGAAAACATCAGCATTGAAATAAGCAGTATGGCTCTCATCATGTACAATGGTGAGTTGAAAGGTTGCTTTCATGGCAGGTTCATCAAAACATGGAAATGCAGAGCGAGCAGAGGTAGGCTCAAAATGAGTTGTAGCTAGATATCTGAAAGTAATGCTTTCATTTAATAAATCAAAAATATTAAAAGGAGACATTATACCTGAAAAACATTGATAACATTTATTCATGGTGACTCAACAATTTAATAAACTATCTTTGAATTTTAAATGAAAAATCATACTCATGGCATGCATATGTTATAAAGTTCAGCATTTTTCCTATGACTATAAGCACATGGAATGCATATGTTATAAAGTTTAGCATTTTTCCTTTGACTATGAGTAATTATTTTGTTGTAATGTACAAAACATTTTCCAAAATAGATAACATGAAGTAGATTTGAAGGCGGAAAAATAGCATACAATGATGACATAATAATAAATAATGTTCAATCAAACAAAAGATAAAAAACTAATATTGCACTCAATGTATGAATTTTTCATTTACGTCTAATTTTTCTTACATAATATGTATGCAACATCTTCTAAGAACTTTGAATTTGCAGTAGAAACTTTCCCACGCCAGAAATCAATATAACTGCATATTGCTCTCCCTGGTTTTAGGGGGCCACTGAACCGATAATGGAAAATTATTATTAGTACTTCATAACAATTTATACAACAACTTGTATTTAAATTTATGCTAATAGGTGTTGCTGTTGACTATCAGTTTTATCGCTAGTATTCAAATCAACCTATGAGCAAGCATTTACTAGAAAACATTAAGAAGGAAATAGAATAAGGAAAACATTAAAAATCATTTATTGGGTAGTGCTATTATGATACTAAAAAATAGTGAGAAAAACATGAAACGGTACTCAGCTGTCAACAGCAAAAACTGGGATTGAAGTTTTTTTTAATTCTGCTTAATAGAAAGCATTTGTATCAAATTATGTATACTTGGCAGGAAGTATTTAAAAATACGCATATTTTCAAAAAATATATTCATTATAAAAACAAAAAAGTTGTACAAATAAAAGCTTAAAGCTGGCTTTTAATATTGCCAGAGACTGGATTAATAAATAGAATAGCATAAAATGCTCTTAAAAATTCCTAAAACACATCCATTAAAAAAAATCATTTCGTTATATTTTCTCCATAACCAACCACAATTCAAGATCTTCCACTAATAATAAAGTCAATGACCAAAAGAATAAAATGAGTTCAAAAAAAATAAAGAAAGAAAATTATATCTTTTTGCAAAAATTTAATTTAATGAAAATCAGATGATAAAGTATACAAATTCACACACACACAAAAAAAAACTTTTATGCGCCAAACTTTTTGGGTCTACACATTAATATCTTCACCACACACAGATTAACAAATAGATAGACTATTTCAATAAATGTAAAGAAGTTTACAAATCTAAGGATGCATTTACAAGAAATCCTTTTCATTCAAAAATACTAGTTCTCGACATTGATTTTAAGGTGCTTCAAAAGGTTTTATGGCTCGGGTTTTACTTCAATCTACTTTATTAATAGATTAGAATGTGACTATTTCAGATAGTCCTTATACTTACTGAAATTGAAACTTTATTAATTTTTGTTACTTTATTAATTTTCGTTTCGTTTTTTTTTTTTTTTTTTTTTCAGGCAAGCAGTTAATATCTTTAATAAAAACACTTATTATCTTAATAAAATAGCAATTTTTCGTAACTCCTACACTACTTTTAAGAGAAATGAACTAATAGTAATAGATAGATTTTTTAGATTTTTGATTTGCTAGTTAATGTTCCTTTTTTTTTTTTTTTTTTTTTTGATAAATTTTGTTAATGATATCAAAAAGAAACCTGTGTTTGATTGAGAGCACTTTAAACCATTTGTTTTAAATTTCATAACTTTTTTTCTTAGCTGCCGAGAACCATGTTTTGTGCAATGCTGTGGAACTAATAAATAATATACCTTTTTTGACCATCAGCTGACTTGTATGAGCTTATATAAAATCCTTCCAACTTTTCTTCCAAATGCTTTTTAAAATCAATCCACAAGGTATACTCCCTATAAGGCTTCAAAGTGCCATCAACTTCAATGTATAATTGTTCATGCTTTGGATATTCCAAGCGCTGCAAGACTGGTATGGTACGTTCATCTCCTTCTAAAACAACAGTGCGTGACAAATTTAACTCTTTTGAATGCAACACAATGAAATTAGTTTGCATTGTGACTTGGAAGGTAATGTTGACACTTCCAGAATTTTCAAAAGTATTTAAATTTGGATGTAGAAATAAATTGTAATGCACTGGCATGATGAATGGAGGCAATCGTATGTCATGCCAGGGAAATATTTCGCCTGTTTTTGCTGTTGGTATCAGGTTCGTGGAAGCAGGAGTCGTGAGGTGAAATTCAGTTGCAGAAGTAACAATTGGACATCGTGGCATTGGCCTCGCAAAAGAAGCAACCATGGCAATTATTAACAAAAAAATAAGTACAAATCCTGTTACACAAAATGCTTGCTGCTTGGAGCAAACTATTCTTCTAATCTTTTCGGTCCCAGAATTATCTGAATACAGGACTTGCTTCTTTGCATTATTACCTAAAACACAAAAGAACTTGAATTAATACTTCAATTAACTAACCACAGGGTCATTTCAAGCCAATTAAAAAAGAAAAAAAACTCAACCTAGCTATATCAGATTTTCATAAAACCTTCAGAAAATCTGACAATTTGATATCTTACTTATTTTAACTACTTACTGTTCTTGGTTTTGCCATCCATATTTACACTAGTGCACCCAGCAAATGTTTGAGGAAGGGGGGCTTCAGACCTTCACATGCATTAAAGCTAAATCAAAGATTGGCAATATGGCTTGAAAAATAAAGCTTCTGTGGGTTTTACCTCCCTCCGATCCCCCCTTACTGTGCGTCTACATACATTTTCATATACATACCTAACACAAAAGTGTAGTTTTATGTTAGAATAAACCAGTGCAGTAATTTGCAGAAAGAATCCGAACAACAAAATGCTTGCTCTAATACATCTAAATATGATAAATGTCTTGAGAAAGAATTTACTTTTTATGAAGCAGTTTGAAGAACCTATAAATCTTAACACAGCAGACTGTTGTACAAGCCTGGGCAAACTAAAAAATGCTTCCTTAGAAAGCAAAAATGTCTGTACATATATAAAGTTGTGCAGATGATGAAAATGGCAGGTTATTTGTCACTGCTCAAGCAGTCTTGTTGATTAGACAAATGTGTTTATAGAATGACAAACTTGATTTGAACTTATTGTCTCGCTAAAAAAAATTCGCTATGAAAAATACCCAAACGTACATTTATGGGGGAATTTCTTCGTATGATTCCGAAATTTCATCCCGTTTCAGTCGTTTGTTCCGATACCATCCCATTTTAAGATAATCGATTTTTGAGGCCTGATCCAAGGAAAAGTAAAATGTACGTCCGTCAAACGAACATATTTGCAATGATCAAGAGTAATTTTATCTTAAAGTACATTCTTTTAATAATTAATAAATTAATAACAAAATAATGTATTGAGCTAACGGAAATGGAAATAAACATACCTGTTAAAAAAGCAACATCGTCGACCTCTGGTTCGTTCATCATGATTATAAAATAGAATTTAGTAACTTTTCAACTGAAAATGAGCAATAACATTTTTTGACTTCAAGTTAGCCAAAATCTCTTTCAAAAAGAGTGAAACTGTAATTTCTCAATGTTTACCATATTCGTCTGCTGAAGATTTGTTTCTTCTTGTAAAATGATGCCAACGGACATCATAAAGTTATTATATTATTACACTATATTCAGCGTAAAGTGCAAAATATATTGAAAGACTAAGCCTGCGGCTTTCTCCTCTTCAATGCTCAAAAGAAAAAAAAAAAAGACAGAAAGAATCCAGGCAAAAAAGATTTCATCACAAAATTTCAAAGAGCAAGTAAAATAAGGGGACCGCGTGGACCTAGAGGTAGAGTATTCTCCTCATAAGCAAGTGGTTGCGAGTTCGAGTGCGCGCCCTGCCCATGGATATTATTTCATCCTCTCTGTGCCGCAAATCTGTCATGTGTTTGTCAGGACGCAAGGCGCATAGCACGCAGTCCTCATGTATGTCGAAGCTGATGGCTTCTGTATTAAAAAAATATATATTTTCGTCCAATGCGCATGTCCAGGATCTCTTTTTTCAGCGGTCATTAACCAAAGCGGAAAAGGGGCCCGCTATAATTTATTAAAATTTCGAATAAAATTGCAAGTACATATAATGCAGTCCAAAAAATTTCGACATTTATCACCTACTGGTTTTTGAAGGATTATAGCTCAAAAAGATGTCTCCGTTATCAGGGTTGCCAGACGTCCCGGATTTCAAGGGACAGTCCCGTTTTTCGAAATATTGTCCGCGCCCGGGGAACCTTGATACGGGACGGCTAAAGTCCCGTATTCTGGCTAGAAGCAGCATTTTACAAAACGAAACATTATTTTCAGAAAAAAAAATGAAGTAAAACAAAAAATGTAAAATAGAGTGATAAGAAAATTGATTGAATTCTAATATTTTCCTGTTCCGAAGTAATGTTAGTTTTCTATTCATTTATAGCAGAAATTATTGTGACACTCAATTCAACAAACGTTCATTGTAAAAGTGGTGTATTTCCTTGCAAATGATTTTACTATACCTTATTATGTAAAAAGCCCTTCTCAGTTTTCAATTATAGAAGAAATTTTTGTGTTCAGTTACTATTAGTCACTTGATTTTTTTTTATTTGAATAAATCAATATCTATTTTTTTTTTAATTTGCTTCGCTTCGCTTTTATACTAAAAGATGTAACTATATGTTAATCCATTTAGCAAACAAATACGCGTTTTAAAAACATGAAGATGCATAATTTTTACAATGAGTGACAGAAATATAAATTACAGTGAGTTTTATGGCATCCTAAACTTTACAGCAGTAGAAACTTTACAGCAGTAGAAAAAATTATTGCAGCAGTAAAATCTACTAGCAAATATGATTTTTAAAAAAGGAATTTTCCGAGGTTACATAAGAATAATTATCATGTTATAATATTGACAAAACTGTACAGTTTTTCCCCAAAAGGTATTGAATACTGATTTTTTTTTTATTTATTTTGGGTTAACTTCTTTTGTAAGTTCAAGAAGGAAGGTTTAATTCTGTGTCTACTCAATTGCAATCAAAATTTTTGTTAATGACTCATTAAATTTTTTTTTGCGTTCAAATTTCCCCATTGGTACGTCTAGCTTTTTGAAAAAGTACATACTAAACATTAGTCATCAGTAGAAGCGACTAGTATGTCTTTCACGCCAAGACAGGCCCGTCATTTGGGACATCAGGACGGGTGGTCAATGGCCTCCCCCCTGGTTTTGTAAATTTATGTATTTACATTTATGTGGGCGTGGCTTTTGTTGTTTTTGGTATAATTTACATTAAAATTTGGTATAATTTACCTCCCCCCCCCTGCAAAATTTTAAATGACTGGCCTGCGTCAGAAAAAAACGGATTAAGAGCCATTTTTTTTAAGAATCAGGCAGTCAAAAAACTTGACAATTTTGATTTTGCTGAAAATTTCAGAATACGGTCTTTATTTAAAATTAATAAACACGTGTTTTTTCATTTTTTCAAAAAAAAATTTTTTCTTTCCGTTTTGGGAGGTCAAAGTTGGACTTCGCTCTTTTTTTCAATAAAAACATGCCAACTTAGATGAGCTAATACTTTTTGCTTTAGGAGTGAACCGTGGAACTGACAGTTATTTTGTGTTCTACTATATCCCCACTAACTGTAAGTACATAAATATTTGTGGACGACTCTTGGCACAAAAGTCAGAGGTCACTCAAAGTTGCACGAAAAATAGTTTTTTAATGCAACTTTGACCGACCAAATCTTCTTGTGTAAACGATGCACCACGGTAGTGTATATATCAGTAAATACCCACCAAAGAGTAGTATCCAAAGACATAAAGATATGTGTGGTTGATATTTTGCTCATCGAAATATTTGACTCTGAAGTTGCAGAAATCGCAAAATCACGTGACTTTGAGGGTCATTATCTCCTTGCATCATGAGTGACCAGATACAAAATTGGTTGGAGTAGAAGCCTTTCTTGTCCCAGAAACACAATCCGTTAACAAACCTATGGCTACTCCTTCAGTTTTTGCATAATTCGGCTCTAAACTTTGAAAAATGAGTGTTTTTCGGTGTTAAGAAAAAAGGCCAATTACCTGTTTTAAAATAGGTATTGCTATTATTTGTAGCATTATTATATCCCAACTTCCTAACTAGCTGAAATGGCATCTAAAGATGGTTATACAGTTGAAACCAAATTGAAAATGAATTGTCGAAAATACTCAGTATATGTCAAAAACCATATTTTTTTATTTGTTCAGGTTTTTTTATTACAGCTCTTTATTCCGTTCGGTTCCAACATGGTAAGCAATTTATGTACTTCTTGCCGTTCTAGTTGCTGTAAAACAGGAAAGCAGTGTATCTTAAGTCTGATATAAAGCAATATATCCTGTTATATCAAGTTTATAATGCTAAAAGAATATTTTGAAATGGACAATAAACATATTCCAAAAAAAAAAAAAAACTTCTGTTCAGCTGTGCCCTCTTGGTCGATGTTGTGAATATCATCAAAAACTCAACTTTTTCACAAATCAGAAGTCTCTTTAGCAGAATGTCACTTCTTAAAAATCTTGGTACATTAAAGCCCCTCGGTGCAGGTCTGGAAATTTTTGATGACATTCATGACATCGAGCAAGAGGGCTCAGCTGAACAAGTAAGTTTTTTTTTTTTAGATTAGGTCTATTATCCATTTCAAAACATTTTTTTTACATTAAAAACTTGATATGACAAGAGAAATTACTTTATATCAGACTTAAGATGCATTACTTTCCAGTTTTACAGCAACTAGAACGACAAGAAGTACATAAATTGCTTACCATGTTGGAACCGAACGGAATAAAGAGCTGTAATAAAAAAACCTGAACAAATAAAAAAATATGGTTTTTGACATATACTGAGTATTTTCGACAATTCATTTTCAATTTGGTTTCAACTGTATAACCATCTTTAGATGCCATTTCAGCTAGTTAGGAAGTTGGGATATAATAATGCTACAAATAATAGCAATACCTATTTTAAAACAGGTAATTGGCCTTTTTTCTTAACACCGAAAAACACTCATTTTTCAAAGTTTAGAGCCGAATTATGCAAAAACTGAAGGAGTAGCCATAGGTTTGTTAACGGATTGTGTTTCTGGGACAAGAAAGGCTTCTATTCCAACCAGTTTTGTATCTGGTCACTCATGGTGCAAGGAGATAATGACCCTCAAAGTCACGTGATTTTGCGATTTCTGCAACTTCAGAGTCAAATATTTCAATGAGCAAAATATCAACCATACATATATTTATGTTTTTGGATACTACTCTTTGGTGGGTATTTACTGATATAAGCACTACCGTGGTGCACCGTTTCCACAAGAAGATTTGGTCGGTCAAAGTTGCATTAAAAAACTATTTTTCGTACAACTTTGAGTGACCTCTGACATTTGTGCCAAGAGTCGTCCACAAATATTTATGTACTTACAGTGAGTGTGGGTATAGTAGAACACAAAATAATTGTCAGTTCCACGGTTCACTCCTAAAGCAAAAAGTATTGGCTCATCTAAGTTGGCATGTTTTTATTGAAAAAAAAAGCAAAGTCCAACTTTGACCTCCCAAAACGGAAAGAAAAAAAATTTTTTTGAAAAAATAAAAAAACACGTGTTTAATAATTTTAAATAAAGACCGTATTCTGAAATTTTCAGCAAAATCAAAAATGTCAAGTTTTTTGACTGCCTGATTCTTAAAAAAAACGGCTCTTAACAACAGGGAAATACGAATTTTCACAATAATTAATTTAAAACCTTTCCCCACCAATATTCATGACAAAAAATAACTAAGCAATGGTCAAAAATAAAGTTTTTATTCATATGATCATTGTGTATTTTTTCTTCATTTGTATTTGAGAGAAACATTTCATTTCAAAGTCAAGGTTGCAAAAATTCAACCTTTAGACTTCATCTCTCAATCTCCCCCCCTCCCCCCAAGAGCCTGTCCCGTATTTACAGTTCTTAAATCTGGTAACCCTGTCCGTTATAAGTATCATGAGCATTGAAGATGATTTCGCTATTGCCTACATTTTCTGTAAAAGTTTGAAAACACACGAAGAATTTATAAGTATAAGAATGGGCGTATCTAATACAGAGGGGCAAGAAGGCAACTGCCCCCTCACTTTCAAAAATAATTGAATAAAAATAATAACATAAAAAAAAAAGAAAAAAATACTTGACGTTTGCTTCAATTTCTAAATTTATCAAAGAATTCAGCATAGCAACTTTGTAAGTGATTTTTAAAGCTTACAATCCTTCTTTGGGAGCTCTTTGAAAAGGAGAAAGTTATTGGTGTTTAGTTAAGTAAATACGGATAAATCAAAGTAAATTATCGTCAAAAATACTTCCTTTTCCATATACTCCCCTCAAAAAAGTATTTTTTCATTTGCAAAAATATGTTGTTACTCCGTGCACCGTGAAAAAGTTTAAATTTAGAAAAGTGCCTTCCCCAGACTAGAGTCTCTATATGAAAGACTCTACCATAGACCAGTCGTTTAAAACTTTCCGAGGGGGAGTGAGGGCAAAAGCAGAGGGTAGATATTAAATGTATTCTGTGGATAAAAACAGCGAAATGCATTCTAAAATCTGTGTGGAGAGATGTACGAGACTCGTGCAGCTTGTCGATTGCTTCCTCACTTTCAAAAGGAAAGAGGCATTCGCCTCTCCATTTTTCTAGGTTGTATCCATCAATCGCAAATTGCTAGTATTCGTCAATTCTGGAGTTGAAGAAAGAAGAATTGACTCATTAAGTGTGTGTTTTACATTTTTCTTATGCTGTTTCACAAATTAAAATGGAACTTTGAATTGGAAGAAGGGAGTCTGTTGCGGTCATTTATTCCAATTTTTGAAACAGTGTTCTAAATTTTTTAGAGAAGGTCACTTGACCAATAATGACGTGAAAATCTAATAATGTTGACCAATTTTCCGAAAAAAAGTGATTGTAGGCGCGCAGCCCACCTAATCACCTCCTCCTTCCTCCGCATCTTCTCTGACCCCCCACTTTTTTGGTCCACCAGCTGCCTATGTGGGGATCCAATTGACTAGCCCCTTCACTGACCAAATGACCTGCCTACTTCTCCATGCTATGCTGGATACGTCCTAATAACTTTATGAAACAGTATCCTTCTGCTAGATAAAATTTATCAACAAAATCTTCTACAAATGTCGAAAAAATTCAAGCAATCCGCTTGGCTATGGTAGTTAACATATGTAGAATTTTAACTATGGAAACCGTCAGAACAGTGTAAGAGAAAGTGAATTTGTACCCTCTACCTTTTAAACATAGAATATTTGTTATTATTATTATTATAAGAAAAATATTAATCTCACTTTTATGCCCACGATTGAATTTGAATACAGGGGTTCACTTAATAATATCTTCTATTTTTTTCATTACTAGGTTATTCGTGTGGTTCGCTGGTAAACCTTTTCTTAGAATTTTGAGTGATTGATAGAATTTACCTAATATTTTTTTGATAAATTCAAGTAATTTTGCATTGTGAATAGTTTCTGTTAAAAAGCTATTTATTTTCACTGGGCAGTGGGCATACCACGAAGAAGATACAGTAACCATTCATTATATCGCGCCACGTTATATTGCTCATTCAGATAGATCGCGCTTTTCCTCTGTCACCCGAAAAATTAGAAAAAAAAGTATGTTGCTGTACATTTGACGTCACAGGGAGAAAAAAGAAAGTTATATTTCTCAGAAAAAGTATCTTTTTGAGCAAATCAATGAGCAAAAAAGTGGCATTTTCCGTACACTTTTAATTCAGTGCAGTTAAGCTACAAATTTACATTCGTACTCACCATAAACTAGTAGACGTATTGTACTTATCTATTTATTTATTTTTAAAGAAAACATGATAGACTTTTTTTTTTTTTTTTGGTTTTTGTAATCGTCTTGATAATAAACTAAACTTTTTGTAGATGCCTATATCATTAATTTGTACGTTGATTGAATTACTTTTTGTGACCTCGATTACATCGCGCTTTCGGATATATCACAGTTTTTTGTTGTGTCCCAATGAGCCCAATATAACGAGAGGTAACTGTATTTTGAATTTTGAAACTTGTTACTGTTTTCCGTTAAAATTCCAAGGCAATCTCAAACAGGAGGAATAAGAACAAAATTAAATTAAAACAATGCATGGTATTGAACCATTTGAAAAAAATTTAAAAGAAAAACAACGACTTCTATTCACTCCGATTAATGCAAAATCTTGATTGTTCCAGTTTTTCTTTAATTCGAGTAAGCCAAAAGCAATAAAATAAAATAGAATAAGCTACCAGCACAATAAGTGAAATAGTGAAATGATTAAAATTATGCAAGATTGCTACACAGAAAAGAAGCAATGTGATTAAACAGAAAAAAACCCATTAATTTGAATTTAGACATTTTGAATTCAAGTTATATTTTTCGCTACCACTAATTGCGATAACTGTGTATGTATGTATGTATGTAGGCGTGTAGTTGTGTGTAGGCGTATAGGTGTGTGGAGGCATGTATGTGTGTAAAATGTGAGAGCCAGCGCGAGCGTGTATGTAAAGCGTTTGAGCGCCACCGCCCTCTAGGATCGGAGGTCGCGGTCCAGTGAAGTAGTCCCACACCTTCAGAGGCGGGTGGAAAGTGGTGGTTGCAGAGGCACCCAGTCGACCATCAAAGGAAGCCAACTGCGGTCTATGAGTGAGTAATAAGCAATTCGTTAATTTCCTTTAAAAAGAAAGACAATTACCCCTTTTTTATCAGCAGTACTACGTAAGCATATTTTTGAATTGAATATACTACTCTGGAATTTAGGGAAAAAAAACTTTAGTTCCTTTTATTTTTATTCAATTTTGTGCTATTAATTCAAGTTTTCGATAGTTCGATGTAGCCCAGGTCAGTGGTTGGAAAAACTATATTTCTTTTGTAGCGAACTACAACTGCAACTACTTTGTTATAAATGTAGTTAACTACAGCTAAAACTACTTTTTTTTTAATGTAGCAACGACAAACTACTTTTTTAAAAATGTAGCAACTACAAACTACTTTTTTAAAAATGTAGCAACTACAAACTACTTTTTTAAAAATGACGCAACTACAAACTACTTTTTTAAAAATGACGCAACTACAAACTACTTTTGAAATGTTGTCGCTACTTCTCTACTTTTTAAAAATTAAATCCAAAAAAAAGTATACACCGTTTGAGGATTGACCGAATTCAAAAAGTGGCTTAGATTAATAAATTAATTTATTTGGACAAGGAATATTACTAGGAATATGTCTCCCCCCCCCCCCCGCCTCTAATTTCTCCTTTAATTTTTTTTACAATTTTCGAATATTCGCCTCAAGATAGAATTCAAAAGTTGAAAGATTGAAAAATTTAACTTTCAAATTTCTAATAATTTCTTGCCAGGGAATGCTTAGGATTATGAAAATTATTTGTCGGAATCCCCAGGTCCCGTCCACCTTAAATTAACTGCACGAAAAATTTAACCATACTTACTTCTAATCGAATTCCTTGTCAGATCTGTCAAATCATTCCCATTCCCCACATCGTTTTCTTGAAGCTTTGCGTAAGTTTGTCTCTTCAAAAATTCAGCCATTTGCCAGTGAATTATTTTTTTTTTCTCTATATCGTATTTAGTGACTCTCTACGCGGAAAGAAACTTAATCGTACTGACAGGGAGAAATGACAGATGTTGCTCTCTCTGCAAAACATTTGAAATGAAGCCATGTGGTACAAGACTCAACCTGCATTACGCAAACAATAATGAAAGAAGTTGAAAAAAACGATTAAAGTTAGAACAGATGCTCCTATTCTTCTCGCTTTTATTGAACAAACCATAATATAATAAAATGACTGACATTAACATTTTTCTGTTGCTATTTTATTTGTGATTGGTCTGTACCTTAAAATATTGTGCATGCAGCAGCAAAGAAAGAAGTTGCCCTTTTCTCTTCATGTGTATAAACATTCGAAATGTGTATGCAATTCCTATTTTAAAATGTTGAAATAATAATGAAATTTTTTACTTTATTTCGCTAAAGTTAGAAAGAAAAAATCCGCCTCTGCTTGCAGTCCTGTCATTTAAAAATTTTCCGGGGTGAGGGGGTATAGCAAATATTCTATATTCAATGCATATTATGCCAAAAACCACATGTGTATAAATACATTGGTTTCTACAGGGTGGGGTTAGGGGGAAGCAATTGCTCCTTCCTCCTGATCCTTTTTCCTCCTAATATCTCAAATGAGTCACTTAAAAAGTCGATAATAAGTAGGTTTGAGTGCTGCTTTTAATATTTTTCGAATTAACAGCAGAGAAAATATCAAAATGATTAATATAATCCATTTCTTGTCGACCTTCAGCTATATTAGTACAAGAGTACGAAACCTTTATTAAAAGGACAGCTGATTCGTCTTGCAACGTTAAGTTTGTTAGATTAACGCCGTTATTTCCCTTCGGATGCAGTTTTAAAGCTGAATATTCTTCGTTGTCACGAAAAGTGGTGTTGACACTTTTATCAAACTTTTATGATAATTTGACTTTCACCCATAAAGCCTAAAAAAATAAATCTTCTGCAATAAAATAAGTACCATTCGACCGATTAAAATAATAAAATTTAGTTTTGTGCAAGGTTATTTTTGTGCAAGGTGTTTCAATTTATTTTAAAGAACATTGAATATGTTTATTTTTAAAGTTATTTTGTGACAGAAAACAGATATTATTTGAGATAAGTTTCTTTTTCTTGCCAAACACTATTTGAATATGTTTATTTTTAAAGTTATTTTGTGACAGAAAACAGATATTATTTGAGATAAGTTTCTTTTTCTTGCCAAACACTATTTTCTTTTCGTAAAACATGATTTTTTTTAAATGAAAACAATGCGAAAATTTAAGGCACGAAGCTAAAAACTGGGTGTGCAGAAAAGACCTAAAAATTAGGCCTGATGCTAAAGTGTGTGCATATTCGAACAAATTGGGAAAAGGAAATTTGAAATTAATATTGCTTCAACCAGGAATTCTTGTAAAAAAAATTAAAGCACGTATACACGATTTTGTTTAAAAAGGTATTTAAAACATACTCATCAAATGAATAGGTTGAAGTGAACATTTTTTTAATACATACATTATGCGTATAAACAGAGAATATAAATATTTTTATGCACTTTTATCAGAAAAGTGGCAAATGAAAACGTGCAGCTGTCTGATTTTAAAACATAATCTCTATACATAAAGAGTAAGATTTATTTTTAAAAAATCTAGTTTCTGTTTTTAAATAAAAATAATTTTTATCAAATATATTAATTTACATTATATTTTTTCCTTCATTTAACTATGTTTCGAGTTTTATCTCATTTAACATTGCCCAATTTAAAAGGTAATAATACAATTTTAAGAAGCACAAACTAGGAGGAAAGTGCACACACGTGTTTCAGAGTGAGAAAAATGTCATCTTCAATGGCAACCATTCATAGCACTACAATGCATTCACACAAAAAAGGACGAGGACAGGAGAGAGAAAGTACATCCATGCCCGAGCCGGGATTCGAACCCGGGACCACACCATCCCAGTCGGACTGTTCTGACCACGGCCAAGTACAAAAAAAATATATATTTGCTTGCAAACAATGATATTTTGGAAATGTTAAGATAAATAGCTATCGTAACTTTTTTCATAAGTCAATAAATCATGGAAAAATTACCCGAAAAATAAAAAGAGTAATCTAAAGCGCTATTTTAAAATATCATGTAAAACGTTATTAGTATTGTATTTATTTATTTTGTACAAATATTTTTCCTTTTTTTAAGTTTGGCAGGTAAAATTCTTGGAGGACAGTTCAAATTTTCCGCCTACTGGTGCTGATCCGTCGGGGACCAGCTGTTGAGAATCTAGGCACTTTTTTGATATTTGAATTTTCTCCCCGCCCCCTCCCCCTTCTGTGGTTCTCATCATTTATTTTCAGTCTATATTACAGTTAGAGGCTCCAACCTTTTTTACTCAAGAATCACATGGAAAGTTTTTGGAGGCTATCAGGGTCAATAATCGAAACAGTTTAGGTGGTTTAGCTGGCACTAGCATCTCCTTCCCCAATACATCCACAAATCTGTTTTTAATTAAGAGTTTAGCGTAGTTTTCGAGATTTCCTGGGCTTATTTTTCTTTAAAAATACATTAAAGGAAATGTACTGTTAAATCCCGTTAAAATGAAGTTCAAGAGACTGAAACTTTTTTTCGTTGTAGCAGGGATAATTCAATTAAAATGGCAATTAAACGAGACTGAACATTTATTTCGTATTGGCATTAGGTAAAATGTGAGTTTGCTGTATTATCCAATCGGAAAAACGTCTTTATTTATTTATTTATTTTTTTTTTTTTTCAGTTTATAAGTTTCCCGCGAACCGGACAAAATCTGTTCGCAGTTGTAGATTAGAGGCAACTGATTTATTACATCAAAATTGGAATTAAACTGTGGAAGAAATCTAGCAAAAAAGGAGGGTAGGGAAAATTTTTGATACAATTCAAAATTTTACTAAGTTGTTTGCTGCTATAAACTCTTTTCAAGCACCAAACCTTCCAAAATCATAAAAGTGCTATAATTGACTCAAAGTGAATTCTTGCAAAATATTTATCAAAGTAAATATTTGCATTTTTTCAATTTTCCAACGAAAATTTAACAATTCATTAAAACGTTGCAACTTAAATTGTTTTACTCATAAAATAATGCTGGTACATCATTTTGCTTTGAATATCTTTTCTGCTTGTATCGTCAAGGCTGTAGGAAGTTAATATAACTGGGTGTGTCCCCTCCCCCTTCCTCTTTTTCGTTCAAAAATACTTTTCTTTTCATTTTTAGTTGGAAAAAAAAAAGGAAAACTGGGCATTTGCGAAAACATTACTGTTCGGGGAAAATCCAGCAGTTCTAAAGCGAGAACAATGAATACAATTACAATAAAACCGTACTCATGCGATGTCTTCACGCAACCGAGTTTCGTTTTTGATACAGTGTAATATCCATAAAAAAAAAGTCTGATGTGGGCACTAAGTGACTTCCTTGTACGCCTATTAAGTAATGTATTGTTCTTGTTATTTAATAAACTAAAAAGAAAGATGCGTGCGCGCTCCTTTGCGCAGATTAGAAGTAATAATTCTGAAATGCAAAGTTTTTTTTTAAAGTAATTCTTAGCTTCACTTATTTTCTTATTATTTTATTTATTTATATATGAATTCTTAGACACTTTTAGTTACCTATAAAGTATACTAAGTGTCGAGAAGGGCAGGAAGAAGAACATTCCAATTCCTGACACTGGCCTCTCACGCCCAAAGGAGTGGGATCAAACCCGACTCCAGTTTATGGATTTTTTCATACAGAAAATCGTCAGCGTCCATGTCGTACGCGGCATGCAAACGATCCCTCGAGTACTTGTTTGGCTTATAGTATCTCTTGGCAAAAGTAATTCCCAGTGCACCATAGAACCCAGGTGCCTCCATCAAGTGTTGAAACTGAGGGCCAAAATTATCGTGGCAATGACATTCCGCCGATAGTGGTGTCACATGATTCCGGTTTTGGGAATGCACTATACTTCGCAGCAGTTTAACTTGGCAGTGACTTCACTACGGGCGGAACCAATAAGAGCTCACAAGCAGTCAGCGATCTCCTCTAATTCGCCAAGTAGGCTGCGACGTTTTATCTAGCTCGTTTTTCATAGGCTAACGTCACGCTGTTGGCTCCGCCCGTAGTGACGTCACTGCCAAGTTAAACTGCTGCGAAGTATAGGTCTGCAAATTGCAAGAAGCTAAACGCAGCCCATTTGAAACAAACAAACAAAAACATTCCAATTCCTTTCTCCGCCAAGGTTGTTGCGAAGATCGATGCTGGAAATACAGTTATACGTATAGACATTTTTTTTTGAAATGTCGATAATGTTTTGCCATTGGTTTCATGGAATTCTTGAAAAAATATCGCCATTCTCGCCAGTGGCAGTATCTGTCCAATAAGTTCTCAGGAATTGATGGTACCAGGTACTGAACAAGACTTGATTTTAAGGCTCGACCGATGCATCGGCCAGGCCGATGCATCGGCGCCGATGGTTGAAATTTTTTCCATCGGCCATCGGCATCGGCCGCCGATGCTAACTTAGGAAAAACATCGGTCCATCGGCCTCGAAAACATCTAAATGCCGATGCTTGGCCGATGTTTAAAAAAAAAAAATTCAAAAGAGGGAATTCTATCTTCTCTATTTTTTATTTCACAATTGAAAGTACGTTCACCATGTGGCTTGAAATCGGGCAGCAACGGGACCAATACAGCTCTGGGTTTTGGAATTTTCCGAATCGGACAGATACCGAAATTTTCACAACACAGCAAATCAGGCTTGGAGTCAATTACGACAAAATGTAATCAATTACGATTACGATTATAAACATGAAAAATTGGAGATTACGATTACGATTAGTCCTTTGCCAAATCGCAACTGCGATTACAGCCAACGGTTAGATTATGTAAAAAATGTCAATGATTACGATTATTATATGCCGATTGCGATTTTGATTACACGATTACAGCTTTGGGGGGAATATATATTACATATATATACAGAGGAGGATCCAGAAATTTTTGCTAGGGGGCTCAAGTTTCAATGCACCTTTTTAGTTAAGTGGCAGGAAAACGAAGCCTGTCGAATTCAAACTTCCTTTAAAATATCATACGGTATTGAACAGCAAGTAATATTTTGATTTTCTTCTGCGAAATTAACTGTCTATTTATTTTGGTAAAAATTTATTATCACGAAAAATAAAAATTGACAATTTATAAATTGTCTACAAGTAATTAATATTGGAACTATAAAATTGTTTAAAATAAAATTCTTAAACTAAATTTTTATAAAACCTTCAAGTAAATTTTAACATTTTTTAAACATGAAAAAATGTTTAAAAAAATTTATAAATACACAACTTTTCCTTATTTTGTATACCTATTGAGAAAAATAATATGGGCATTAAAATATAAAGCATAAACTAAAATAAAATTATAGGTGAAAATATTTTGAAAAAAAAAAGTCAGACTGCACAAATACAAGGCTAAATATTATTGAAGGAAAGATTACAATTACGATTACACGAGAAATACTTGATTAAAATTACGATTACACGATTACGAGTATCCCATTTCCAAATTATAATTATGATTTTGATTCCAAAAAATTTAATCGATTTCTTGGATTACGATTACGTAATCGGCAATTACTCCAAACCTGCAGCAAACACTTTCCGAGTGGTCACTTTGATGAGAGTTTTTAGAATTACAGTAAAACCTCCGACTGACGGACAGTCACGGAAACGGAAGTTTTGTCCGTTATTAGGAGGTATCCGCTATTAGGGAGGATTATACTATTTTAGATTTAAAATATAAAAAATGCAGAATTATAATAAATATGTACCATTTCCATCATTCACTACGATACTTTTATTGCGCGCATTATTTGCCACATCTCACTTGAACTGAACTCATATCATTTTACTTTTGCACTTTTAAATGCTAGCGTGCCCTTTTATTGCAATCCTTTAAATCAGCCCCGACGTTTCTCTCTTTTGCCTTATCTTTCTATTAGAATCATAATTCAGCTGCCTACGCATTTTCTCCACTGTTCTATGATTTTCTATGAGATATTTTCATTGAAAAATTTGAATTGCAAATATGTCGACGGCCTCTAACTTACCATCATATTTACATAGTCAGTTATTTTTATTTAAATTATTACACGGCTGAAAAAATGTAATAAACATGTTCACTTTAATTACCTGTAAGAAATAGACGAAATTGTAAATTGAATTCCTCAGAAAATTTTAAACGAAATCTTACTGTCTGCTTGCGTATTGTGCGCCTGGCAGCCCCGAACGCTTCCATTCGAAACGCTTCCACTGAAAGATGCCTTCAGATTTTGTTCGCTTGCTACTTTCTCGTTGCATTTCCCCCCTATTTCTAGAAAGTCAGAAGAGACTTGGCGCGTACGCAGATTCGACGAAGGTTTCGCGAAAAAATGTTAGACAGTAACTTATACATAAAAATATTGAATGACTATTTGCGAGAAATGGACCTACTGGACCAACAATTGGACTAGCAAACTTGAATTGAACCAGCAGATGTATTCCATTTTTTTAACAATAAAAATAATTGACGAATTATTTTTTTTTCAATAAATCTTTTGCTTAACGAAGAAATTTATGTCAATGAAAGACAAGGATATTATGTGATCCCCCTCACTTGCCATAGTGTTAATCTGCGGTTACAAACTGTATCCTATGCTTTTCTTGTTTTTTTTTTTTTTTTGAAAGAAAGAATATCAAAATCTTTTTAACTATTATAGTTTTTTATGGCGTTTTTTCACTTCCAGGAAAAACATACCAGCCCTTAGCTATTTGATTTAGAGCAGGATTTTTTTTTTTGAAATAAGAAAACATATTTTATCAATTGTATTTTGTGTTAAAACGAATCAAAAATTAAACAAGCTTGTTATTTTCCTAAAAATGATTCAAAATCAATAAATTGGTAGTAGCTAAAATTTGAGATAAAAAATTAATAATTAATGAAATAAAAATTTAAATGAGTTCATTTGAAGTAGTATTTTTTCAAAATAATTCCAGAATATCGAAACAATTAAAATATTTAAAGGATGCAAAAGGATTGAAGTCTCATCAACTGTACGCCATTTTCGGCGAAGCACATGCTCAATGTTTGAATAACAGGTTAAAAAAAAAAGAAAAGAAAAGAAAACCTTTTACTCACACGAAATTCATTATGCATGTGCTTAAAAACAACTATCGTGGAAATAAAACGTTCTGAAAATAATTTTAATCCACAAAACAAATCAAAATTTTCCAGAATTAAAACGATTGAGATGATGGTTAAAAAGTAATTTCCAGATAAGCACGTGATTAATGTACAAAATATTGATTTCTATTCTTTACTAATTCATTCCTTAAATTGTCCTACTGTTGAATGGTCTTAAAAATTAAGTGAAAATGAGAGAGAAAAAGCGGCGCCCAACCGGGAACTTTCGACGATTGCCGACTATACGCTGGATGAAATTTTCTGCACATTTTATTTATTTTTTTTTCCGAAATTTTGCGTAAAAAGAACGGCTTCCGCTCGCAAAACTCCGCGATCTCCAATTTTGCACTGTATGAAAAATTTTGCACTGTTCTTTCTTTTTTTTTCCCCAAATGTTTCACATAAAAGCTGACTCTCGACCGCTGATTATGCGAAGATGAAACTTTTGAGGATTTTCTTTTTTGATAACTGCACTTAAATAGTGAACTTTCGACGATCGCTGATTCGCAGCTCGTTAAAACTTTTGTGACAGTAGTTTTTCGGGCCCAATTTCGTCGAAAATAATACTTTTCGAGCCAGGATAGCGTCAAGATTCTGTTTTGGCGCTATTGCGCCAATTCGCGCATCAGGTATCCCGACGCTGCTGTAGCTTGCATAGGTTTCTACAATATATTGAAAATTTTTTTGGTCCCAGAAAATGCTTAAAACGCGAACGACTGATTTCTCAACTTACTACTTTTTCACTCCTCTCAGTTTTTGTCGAGTGGTAGTATAATAGAAATTTAGGCGAAAATCTGAATGACTGAAAAAGAAGTAGAATGAATATATGACCCATCTAATCTCTTATAAAAAGCATTTATTTTTTCAATTGTTTGATTTTTTTCCATCGGCCATCGGCATCGGCCATCGGCCGATGGAAGAGGGAAAAAATCGGCCATCGGCCATCGGCCGACTTTGAACAATCGGCCAACAATCGGCATCGGCCAAAAAATGCCATCGGTCGAGCCCTACTTGATTTTCTAACTTACTTATTATAACTAAATTGATCAACACCAATTTCTACACTTGGTATTAATAAAAAAAAAAAAATTTAGTTTGTTTCTAAAATAAATGTTTTTAATACGCAGTTAATTTTGGAAAAACCCACTTTAACGATATAGTCCCACCTGAAAATACCAGTTCGGATTGTTTCGGGCTGGGCCCGCTTCGGCGAACCCTGCCTCTTTTTGAAATTTTAACTCTAAAACGCTGTTTTAGACTATTTTTGATGACGTTATAGGGAGCAAAATTTTAGAGTCGGCATTCGGCTTTTTTTTTGAAACTGAAATATTAATAGCGCAGTTGTAGATGAGCTCCAAATACGTTAGGGATAGAAGGGTCCAGGGGCTCTCTTCAGGAAAAGTTTCGAAAATGTAGCTCTAAAAACAGTTATGGAATCGACAATTTTTCAAAATTGAAGCACCAAAAACGTAATATCCCTCAACTACCAATTTTTAACCCCAGACGCAACATGGAAGGGAGAAGTTTCACGTGCCTGTGCAATGTGCATCTGTCGATCTGTGTATCTATCTGTCGCTTTGTGTTTCTGTCGATCAGTGTATCTGCATAAACGGATGGACCGATTTGGGAAAAAAAAAAATTTGTTTGAAAGATGAAGTAATCGAGAGTGTTCTTAGCTATAGGTCGCGTCTTCGGATGATAATAATTAACAAAGATATTAATTAAAAACCTTTAAAATGTTTTTCGTGATTTTTGATGTGAAAATATTCTGGAAAATTAAAACAATAGTACCAAAAGAACGAAAAAAAATTCTGCGCGTGATAAGATGTGTTTGGAACTTCTATGTAAAATAGAACTCGAATTATAACGTTTTTTAGCAAATGCGGCTAACTCTTAAATCTACAGGAACAGGATTGACATTGCTCGCAGACAAGGAAAGAAAACTCAATAATTAAAATGTTTATCAGTTGACAGTTTCTATTTGTCAACAATTAAAATATTTGTAATTGATTTTAGCATAAGAATTTTCAAATTTCGCTCTTTATTCTGTTTTTGCGACTAGTAAAATTTTACTCGTGAGGATTCTTTCCTTTTTCGTGTTTACCATATCCTCTTGAAAACAGTTAAATATCTACTTATATTAAAAACTGAGTATCTTTCTAACTATCTATGTCACGCTTATTTCTCCTGAACGCCAATGAACTGAAAGTCGAACCAGGTACCGATAGATAGGTAATTTTTCAGGCTTCATTAGTTTCAATCTATATGATTATACGATTTTAATTAGCGAAGATATCAATTAATAAGTATTCAAATTTAAAGCGATTAAGCCTAATAAATGATTAAACTTCCAAGACATTTTTTCTTACCGTTGCCATTTTGAATTAAAACGTTAATTAAATTATTGAACTATTTAAAATTCCAAGATATTTATTTCTTTCCGTTGCGATTTTAAGGCAGGAATTCAAGTGAAACACGGACGATCGCAACTCACCAATGCAATCGCAAATTCCAAAATTTGGATTCAAGTGAAACGAATTCACTTGAATTCGACTTAGGCAGGAATTCAAGTGAAACACGGACGATCGCAACTCACCAATGCAATCGCAAATTCCAAAATTTGGATTCAAGTGAAACGAATTCACTTGAATTCGACTTACAGTAGCGGTTGCAATATGCGATCGCCTCGAAGCGACTGCAATGGTGTTTCACTTGAATTCGGCCCTTACAGTAGCGGTTGCAATATGCGATCGCCTCGAAGCGACTGCAATGGTGTTTCACTTGAATTCGGACCTAAATTAAAACGTTAATTAAATTGAACTTTTTAAAATGAAAGAGTGTTATTTTTTTCCATTGTCATTTTAAATACGTGTTATAACAAAGTTCTAACAATTGTTTTTATTCTAATTATTAATGACATATTTTCTCAGGTACCATTTTGAAAATGTGTTTTTAAATAAAATTGCAATTGCTGTTTTTAGAAGGGACTTTTTCTGGCTGCGATCCATAAGTAGTCAAATTTAAAGCGAATGTTTAATTAATAAGTAGTCAAATTTAAAGCGATTAAGCCTAATTAATGATTAACCTTCGTGGGTCCCTCCCATTTCAGTTACACTCAAGACCCTTGGGGTCATAAACGACCCCAATGCTTCCTTTAATTAATTTATTATTATTAATGAATGTTACATGCATTATTTAAGTTCACACACTTTTTAATGCTAAAAAAATAAAAATAAAAAGGCACAATCAAAGTAAAATTTAGTTTATGCATTAAAAATTAAAATTTTAGAGCAAAACTTACAGTAACTGTAGATTTATTTACAACTGTTACAGACCTGAAAAAACATGATTTTTTGCAAGTAAATTTCAAACACTTATGACATTTTTCGATGCATTTTCTGCCCAGTTCTCTTGGACAAAGTTGCAACGCCCTCTTTTTTTGGCATTCTGGGGAAGTGACCCCAAAGGTCTTGTGTGCAAAAAATGCAATTCGGGAAAAATAAAACACAATAACAGCATTATTTTGAATAGAAAACTAGAAGAATAAAAGCCACAAAATGCCATTAAAAACAAATGGTTGATTAACAAAATATATTAAACAGAAATTGCACTGGGGTCACATATGACCCCAAGGAACCCACGAGGGTTAAACTTCCAAGACATTTTTTCTTACCGTTGCCATTTTGAATTAAAACGTTAATTAAATTATTGAACTATTTAAAATTCCAAGATATTTATTTCTTTCCGTTGCGATTTTGAATTAAAATGTTAATTAAGTTGAACTTTTTAAAATGAAAGAGTGTTATTTTTTTCATTGTCATTTTGAATACGTGTTATAACAAAGTTCTAACAATTGTTTTTACTCTAATTATTAATGACATTTTTTCTCAGGTACCATTTTGAAAATGTGTTTTTAAATAAAATTGCAATTGCTGTTTTTAGAAGGGACTTTTTCTGGCTTCGATCCAAATATTAAAAGAACTTTTTCGTTTAGAATTTTGCAATTAATTTTACCGGAAGAAAGCGGTTTGGAAATAATTGTTTTTGGAAAGGAATTTTATTTGTAATTTAGGGAGAGTGCTAAATATGCGCTACTTGATATCGTCTTTATTTTTGAGGAAGCATGTGCAAATAATTCGATTGATTCTTTGATGCAGGAAAGCTTTTTAGCGAGCCGCTTTAGCGGGGAGTAGTTTATTAAACTTTTCCTTGGTACTTTAAAGGCGAGCCGCCTTGGCGGCGAGTAGTGAATTGAAACTTTCCTCGCTACTGTAAAGGCGAGCCGCCTTGACGGCGAGTAAACTGTTTAAACTTTCCTCATTTCTTTAAAGGCGAGCCGCCTTGGTGGCAAGTAGTTTTCTCAAACTGCCTTCACTACATTACAGCCCGTGCAACGCCGGGCTACGCAGCTAGTAATACTTTACTTTTTACACGACATAACCAAAATAAAACAATTATTGTCTGATATTTATCGACTGGCGGCAAAATCTCAATCATCGATATAATACTCCCACATTTGAAAAGTTGGAGTATTATATCGATGATTGAGGTTTTGCCGCAGTCGATAAATATCAAACTAGCTGCCGGGGCAGCTAGATTAGCTTCCTGCGACATGTTGATGCATAACGTCCCCCTTCTCTAACTTTTACCTCATTCTGAAGTTATATTATTTGATATAATTTAATGTTCATTCGATTTCAAGACATACCACGTACGTGGCCCGGCGTTGCACGGGCATTTCGTGCCCTGAAAGTAGTGAGGAAAATTTCAAGAAACTACTCCCCGCCAGGCGCTTCACGCCTTTACTTTTTTCCTTTCTAAAAAAATTATTCGAATTATTGAGATGCTTCGCGTCTTCAAGATGGTTAGGAAAGTTTCAGTAAGTTCAGCTCGCTCAAAGGAAAAAAGCAGACATAGATACTCAGTTTTTAATATAAGTAGATGGCTTTTCAACAAATGAATGTTTCAAAATATTACAAGTAGCTAGCGATAAAAATTCTACGTAAGTGGCCCGCTTATGAGCTTCGTGTTTGATTTAGTTAAGCCTTTATTCAAAATTCTCATTATCATTGTTATCACTGTTTCATAGCAACCACGTTTCAACAATGGATTTCATATTGTAACGAGTCCGTAGCACCTTCAACTTTCTTCAAATGAGCATTCCAATCTTGAGGAAGTAACTATAAATTTATTTACAAGTATGTACACTATTTACAATAAGAGCAGAAAACAATTGCTAAACATCAGCAATTAGGCAGCAAACAGTACACTGTACTCTCAACAGTAATTCAGCACCACGTATCTAACGTGAACAGTAATTAAGCAATTACAAAAGCAAAACATCCGCTCAAAGCGAATGAAAACGAGTCACCAGAATCAAATCTGAAAACAACTGACTGACTTGTGTTCAAGGCCAGCTATTTATACACGGAAAGAAATTACGACAATATTCGAGAAAAACCTGGAATATTTTGTTTCATTCATAACTTTGAACAATCCATTCACAAATTCTAGCGATAAGAAAAAAAAACACGCGAAAATGTCTTCACGCTTATTAAAGTTAGGGCAAGTGTAAAAACTGCAAAGTGTTTCAGGGCCGGTATACAGATGATAAAAGTGATATCTTCAGATACATTTGCAACATGACGTCAGATTAAACCAAAACTAATGAAAATGATGCAAGGCAGGAAAAACAACAACTATTTACAAGATTTGTAACAATATTTAATCATTTATTAGGCTTAATCGCTTTAAATTTGACTACTTATTAATTGATATCTTCGCTAATTAAAATCGTATAATTATATAAATTGAAACTAATGAAGCCTGAAAAATTACCTATCTATCGGTACCTTGTTCGACTTTCAGTTCATTGGCGTTCAGGAGAAAGAAGCGTGACATAGATAGAAAGAAAGATACTCAGTTTTTAATATAAGTAGATAATAATTGTTTTATTTTGGTTATGTCGTGTAAAAAGTAAAGTATTATTACGTTTTTTTTTTCTTTTGTTTTCCGATTCCGTATGTATCTATTCAAAACCTTTTTAAAATTATGTCAAAAAGTAAAGTAATCCACATACTAAATTAATAAAACCCTTAAGCAAGACTAAAATGGCCATAAATTTGCATTTTTGCATAAATAATTGCTAAATGTTCCCTATTAATTTCGAAATCATTTAGGATAAAAACTTTTAACGCCATTTTATGGTCAGCAATAGTATCTCAACATTTGATTTCCATTTCTCTGTGACAAAAATTAGTGACATAATAATACTTAATGTATTTTCATAAAGTAAGGAGGGGAGCAAAATTATCCTAGGTATCCCAAAACACTTTGTACCCACACAAATATCCCAAAACAGTTACGCAAAAATTTGGCGACATTTTAAAAATTGTCCAAGCCGTGTGTTTTGAGTTTTTTCAGTTTAGGGGAAAAAAAACAAAGGTGAGTATATAAATTGTTTCTCAATATTGCTGACCCAGGCAACGCCGGGTATTTTTGCTAGTATTTAGATTTAAAATGCTTTATGACCAGAGAAGTTAGTTTTGATATGAGATCATCAATCAGGGTCAGGGGTTGTTTAAATTTTTCATTTAATCTTAGTACTTGTAAAGTGCACAATTTTTCTGCATTGAAAAAGGCGTCCCTTGTAACGCCGAAACACGTGTCTACAGTATTCCTGCGTGCGTATTTGTGCTTCTTTAACATTGTAATTTACTTTAGATTTGTTGCACAAAGGTATTTATATACTTAGTACTTGTGTTAGGTAAATTAGTTTTTAGAGGCTGTTCTACTGATTTTTTTTCGAAATTGAAGTCCTTGAAACGAAATTTCGGACTCAGCTTAATAATGTTGGTGAGAGGGAGTGCTTAAAAATTAGCTTTTAAAATGCAATTGTTAGACGATCAGTGGGTTCGAGCCTTTTCCCCGGAAGCAAAAATGTAGACGATCTTTCATGAAGGGGAGTGGAAGATTAGTAGGATCTCTAGAATTTTCCCATCAGCGGCGGCGCTAGGTGGGGGGCAGGGGGGGGCAATTGCCCCCCTGTCGGAAGCGTCTTGCCCCCACGTCGGGGAAAATTCCGAGCTCGTCGGAAAAACAATTCCGACGCAAAAAATTTTTCCGATAGAAATCTGATAGATTCCGACAGAATAAGTAAAATTTTCCAAAGAAATATTTCTTTTTCAAAAAAATAAATAAATAAATAAATAAATAAATAAATAAATAAAATCTTAATTATTTCCATTAATTGAAAAATAGCGCGAATTTTTATCCAATGCAGAACACGAAAACCTCCTGGTAAGTTCTTCTCGTGATCCATCCTTCTGCTCTCATCTCGTTGTGTCCAGGCGAACACGGTATTTTAGTTTTGGGCAAAGTTTCAAATACAAATACAAATACAAATGTGGCGACCAGCAGCAGGCTCAGGGCCCAACTTGGCTGGTCCTAGTCAAATTAAAGACCCCAATGAAGATCAATGGCCCTCTTAAAGCCATCTACTCCATTGCTCTTTACCGCCTCTTCCGGTAAGCCGTTCCAAGTTCCCACTACCCTGCTAAAATAGTAATTTTTTCGAATTTCCAGGTTCGCCTGAGGTTTAAACAGCTTAAAACAATGACCCTTTGTCCTGCTTTCCTTGCAAAACTCCAACCCTGCAACATCATTCATTTTAATAAATTTAAATAACTGAATCATGTCCCCTCTGGTTCTCCTTTGCTCAAGACTATACATATTAAGCATTCTAAGTCTGGAATCATAGTCTAAATTAGAAAATCCATTTACTAACCTTGTAGCCCTTCTTTGTACCCTTTCCAATAAATTAATGTCTTTCTTCAGATAAGGAGACCAAAACTGAACAGCATACTCCAAATGAGGTCTTACCAAACTTCTATATAGAGGCAGAAGAACCTTCTTAGATTTGTTTGAAATAGATCTATTAATAAACCCAAGCATCCTATTGGCTTTGTTACTAGCTATGCTGCACTGTTGACTGGACTTGAAATCCTGATTTATTAAGACACCTAGATCCATAACATTATCTGCCCTACTAATGACTGAACCCTGTAAATAATAGCTTGTATGCTTATTTCCATGACCGAAATGCAGCACTTGACATTTCCCAACATTAACTGCCATACCCCACTTGTCTGCCCATTTAGTAATATGATCCAAATCCTGTTGCAGCTGATTTATTTGTTCGTCATTTTCTACAACCCCCATAAGTTTGACATCATCGGCAAAACAATTCATGTTTCCAGAAACATTTTCATGAATGTCATTCATAAAAATAATAAACAAAAGGCGACCTAAAACTGATCCTTGGGGAACCCCACTTAAAACCTCACTCCATTTAGAATAGTTACCCCTAACAACTACTCTTTGTTTCCTTCCTGTCAGCCAATTCCTAACCCAAACTAGAATTTTACCTCCTACCCCTATACCAGCTAATTTGCTGAGTAGTGCTACATGCGGTACCTTATCGAAAGCTTTTTGAAAATCTATGTAAACAACATCTACGCATTTTTTGCTATCTAAAGCCAAGGAAACCTTGTCGTAGAAATGTAATAAATTAGTAGCACACGATTTACCTTTTCTGAAACCATACTGCAAACTACTCAACAGCCCATTATTTTCTAAGAAATTCATAATCTTAATTTTGATCAATGTTTCAAAAATTTTACATACCACTGAAGTCAGACTCATTGGTTTCTTTGTTGAAAAGGAGAAATCTTTTTTCCTAATCAGACATCACACAAAAACCGCTTGTAGCGTGTTTTGAACAAACATTCATTGTC